>BSBM01000437.1:14262500-14545000 GCA_027924585.1 Larix kaempferi | reverse complement strand
AAGTATTTGGGTTGTTATTAGAAATAGTAAATGATATTGCTTGTATGCATATTTGTATTCCTAGAATATATCATGCTGAGTGTAAACATTCATAAAGCATTGAACAATATACTACTAATATGCATATGATTGGTAAATTGGACAAACATTCCATTGTTGCTTGTCTAGAATGAAACCTCTTTGCTGACATGCTGAGAGTTGTGTACACTCTCGATAGTATGTTCTGGTAGAGATGGAAGGCATCTAGATAACCACTGTATGCATACAGGATATGGGAAAGTGTTGTGCCAAAGTATTGGTAAAAATAGTTGCATAACTATGTAAATGATATATGTATGCATAATAGGTTATCATATCAATATGATTTGATGATTATGAAGTATTACTAATCATGTACTTAATTTTGATTTGTAGGAAAGATCATGATGAATGATGAACTCTGAACAAGCGATGGATGTTCAACAAAAGATTTACAAATCAAACACACTATAGAAAGCTTGTGGTTAAGAGATTCTCTTAGAAAGAGGAAGAGAATCATGATGAGATGTTTTGCTCCAAGGGACTAGATAAGACCATCAGGTTCTGTATGGGTTCCCAGGATTGGTAGTCAATTAATGAGCTTAATGATCATCATGGGTGATGTGGATCTCAACCTTTGCTACAAGGATGAATATGGGTTCTATACACATATGACATGGATTGAAAAAGGAACTCACCACAGAGTTCGAATGATTTTGAGGCTCATATTAGTAGACCCATCTGACGAGAGATGGCACAGATAGATATGTAGAAGATCACTCAATGCTGAGTGTGAATAATGGACAATTGACACCTTCATGACAAAGCTTGGGCTTTACCAGAAGTAAAGTTGTTCCTAACCTTTACCTTAAGGTTGTGGATGATGAACCTATCATACCATTATTGTATGACGATGATCTCTTTCTGACAAGGAATGAGAAACAGGTCATGAAAATGGCTGCAGAAATGAAAATGAAAGATCTCAAATTAATGCACTACTTCTTAGGTCTAGAAGTATGGAAAGATCCAAAAGGAATCTTTTAATTCAAAGTAAGTGTGATGTGAAGTTTCTAAAAAGATTTGATATGTTGGAGTATAAAGCCATGGCCACTCCCATGGACTCCAACTTGAAGTTGTTAGTTAATGACTCATCGTATTTAGTGGACCTAACCCTATATAGACAAATCATTGGGTCATTGATGTATTTAACAAATACTAGGCCAGATATATGCTTTGCTGCAAATACCCTAAGTTAGTATCTAGTAGAACCTAGAAAGGCTCACTTAATAGCTACAAAGCATGTAGTGAGGTACCTAAAAGGTACATTAGATTTTGGTCTATATTATCTTGGAGGTCATGAACTCCGTTTACATGGTTACTCAGATTCTAATTGGGCAGGAAGTGCCTCAGACAGGAAGAGTACATCAGGTGGATGTTATAGTCTTGAATCTGCCATGATCTCATGGTTCAGCAAGGAACAATCTAGTGTGGCTCTCAGTACTGCTGAAGCAGAATATATATATAGTTGTCTACTCTGCCAGCTGTGAAGCAGTGTGGCTTCAGAAGTTATTATATGGAGTGTTTGTTTTAGAAATAAATTCCACTATGATTATGTGTGACATTCAAAACTGCATCAAGATAGAAAATATTGTATTCCACAATAAGTCAAAAACACATAGAGATCCGATACTTCTATATATGATATATGGTGCAGAGAGGAGCTATCAAGCTCGAGTATATAAGCACTGAGGATCCGATTGCTGATATCTTGACTAAACCTCCGCCTCGAGTAAAGTTTGAATACTTCCGAGACAAGCTTGGTATAGTCCAGAAGGACCCTCCTCGAAAGGGGGAGTAGCATAGTATCTGATAACGAGTCTGTCTCATCAATGATGAGGATACCTTTTTACTGCACTTAGTTACTTAGAATTATTTAGACTTAGGACTTTTATATTTTGTTTGATGATGATGATGATACATGTTTTGATATACATGCTTGATGATGATGATGATACATGTTTGATGATGATGATGATACATGTTTTGATATACATGTTTGATGATAATGATGATACATGTTTTGACATACATGTTTGATGATGATGATGATACATGTCTTGATATACATGTTTGATGATGATGATACATGTTTTGATATACATGTTTGATGATGATGATGATACATGTTTTGACATACATGTTTGATGATGATGATGATACATGTCTTGATATACATGTTTGATGATGATGATACATCTTTTGATATACATGTTTGATGATGATGATGATGATACATGTTTTTATATACATGTTTGATGATGATGATGATACATGTTTTGATATACATGTTTGATGATGATGATGATACATGTTTTGATATACATGTTTGATGATGATGATGATACATGTCTTGATATACATGTTTGATGATGATGATACATGTTTTGGTTATACATGTTTTGATGATGAGAATACATGTTTTGTTATACATGTTGTGAGGGGATTGGATCATCCCTGGACTTCAGTCTTAAAGTTGAGCTGTAGATGTATGTCTTCGAGAATGAAGTTCTTGGTGAACATGTGAGGGGATTGGATCATCCCTGGACTTCAGTCCTAAAGTTGAGCCGTAGACGTATGTCTTCAAGAATGAAGTTCTTGGTGAACAAGTGAGGGGATTGGATCATCCCTGGACTTCAGTCCTAAAGTTGAGCCGTAGACGTATGTCTTCAAGAAAGAAGTTCTTGGTGAACATGTGAGGGGACTGGATCGTCCCTGGACCTCGGTTCAAAAGGTACATGATAGGACTGGATCGTCCCTAGACTTCGGTTCAAAAGGTACACGATAGGACTGGATTGTCCCTGGACCTCGGTTCAAAAGGTACATGATAGGACTGGATCGTCCCTGGACCTCAGTTCAAAAGGTACACGATAGGACTGGATCGTCCCTGGACCTCGATTCAAAAAGTACACGATAGGACTGGATCGTCCCTGGACTTCGGTTCAAAAGGTACACGATAGGACTGGATCGTCCCTGGACCTCGGTTCAAAAGGTACACGATAGGACTGGATCATCCCTGGACTTCGATTCAAAAGGTACACGATAGGACTAGATCGTCCCTGGACTTCGGTTCAAAAGGTACACGATAGGACTGGATCATCCCTGGACTTCGGTTCAAAAGGTACACGATAGGAATGGATCGTCCTTGGACTTCGGTTCAAAAGGTACATGATAGGACTAGATCATCCCTGGACCTCGGTTCAAAAGGTACACGATAGGACTGGATCATCCCTGGACTTCGGTTCAAAAGGCACATGATAGGACTAGATCGTCCTTGGACCTCGATTCAAAATGTACGTGACAAATCCTAGAATTGCTCTAGGTTACATCCAGCATGAAACAGGGCTGGCTCTGTAGATGTGATACATCCAGCATGAAACGGGGCTAGCTCTGTAGATGTGATACATCCAGCATGAAACAGGGCTGGCTCTGTAGATGTGATACATCCAGCATGAAACAGGGCTAGCTCTGTAGATGTGATACATCCAACACGAAATAGGGCTGGCTCTGTAGATGTGATACATCTAGCATGAAACAGGGATGGCTCTGTAGATGTGATACATCCAGCATGAAACAGGGCTGGCTCTGTAGACATGACACATTCAGTATGAAAGAGGACTGGCTCTGTGGCGGTAAATCCTAGATCTGATCTAGGTCACATCCAGTATGAAAAAGGACTGGCACTATGGTTGGGATTAGATCGTCCCTAGACATGAGAATTGTCTTAAAGAGATAAGGATTGATCATCCTGGAACTTGATCTGGATTGTATCATCCATGGACCTATGTCCTAAAGAGAGTAGGATTGATCATCTTGTAATATGATCGTGTGATGACGATGCTGATGATCGTGTGATGACGATGTTGATCGTGTGATGTTGGTGCTAATGATCATGTGATGACGATGTTGATCGTGTGATGACGATGTTGATCATGTGATGGCGATGCTGATGATCGTGTGATGACGATGTTGATGATCGTATGATGACGATGCTGATGATCGTATGATGACGATGCTGATGATCGTGTGATGATCATGTTGATCGTGTGATGTCGATGCTGATGATCGTGTGATGACGATGTTGATCGTGTGATGGCTATGCTGATGATCATGTGATGACGATGCTGATGATCATGTGATGATGATGCTGATGATCGTGTGATGATTGTTAAGATTTAATATGCTAAGACATAAAATAGCAGCATTACATTCCATTTCACAATAATAGCATATACAGGATCACTGAAGAAACAACAAGCACAACATAAACACAAGAGACAGAGATTTATCCTGGGAAACCCTCATGGGGTAGAAAACCCAGCAAAGCTTCCTCAATATAGATGACCATAAATATACAAAGATGAAACCCTGAGACATGATCTCCTTCTCCACAATAGCAGACCTCTCCTCCACAAGTGCGCTATCCTCAAGTGAGTGAATGTGTGTATAATGAGGAGCACACCTCCTCTATTTATACACTTCTCTGATATGTATTTTACACAAGTACATGTAGGCTCGTATTTAACCATTAGGTTAAATACCCCATTATAACTGACTGGGCCGACCCCTCTAGGGTGGTCTAATAACCCTTTGACCCACATAACACATTTAGGGCCGACCCCCACTAGGGAAGTCTAATAACCCGAGTTACCACATTCCAACGGAGGAATAAACATCTCCGGATATACAATAAGATCTTCACGAAGGAATGAATCATCTCCGGAATAATAAAGTACAAATATAATATTCTTTGAAGTTACAATATCTCAACACTCCCCCTTAACGAGAAGGATATTATAACAGCATCTGCCCGAGCAAGGAGTCATCAACATCATACATGATACATCTATAAATCATTGGAAGCTTTCTCAACATCATTAGTAACTCAAGCAGTTACTGGAACATCTTCAATACTGGAACATCGACATCTTCAGTATTGAGTCTTTATCTTCTGTAGCACTTGAACAGCTACAACAATATCATCATCTGGATCCTCACAATACACGATCATCAGCATCGTCATCACACGATCATCAGCATCGTTATCACACGATCATCAGCATCGTCATCTCACGATCATCAACATCGTCATCACACGATCATCAGCATCGTCATCACATGATCATCAGCATCGTCATCTCACGATCATCAGCATCATCATCTCACGATCATCAGCATCGTCATCACACGATCAATAGCATCGTCATCACACGATCAGCAGTACAAGTATTCATGCCAATACAAGTAACCACATCATCAATACAAGTATCCATACCGATACAAGTAACCACATCATCAATACAAGTATCCATACCGATACAAGTAATCACATCATCAATACAAGTATCCTACCGATACAAGTAACCACATCATCAATACAAGTATCCTACCGATACAAGTAACCACATCATCAATACAAGTATCCTACCGATACAAGTAACCACATCATCAATACAAGTATCCTACCGATACAAGTAACCACATCATCAATACAAGTATCCTACCGATACAAGTAACCACATCATCAATAAAATTACTTTTTCGGAGACCATTCGTCTACGGATCAATTCAGGGACCGAAGTCCGGGGATGATACAATCCCCATCACGTACATTTTGAACTAGCAGTTCTGGGATGATGCAATCCCCATCATGTACATTTTGAACTAGCAGTTCTGGGATGATGCAATCCCCATCACGTACATTTTGAACTAGCAGTTCCGGGATGATGCAATCCCCATCACGTACATTTTGAACTAGTAGTTTCGGGATGATGCAATCCCCATCACGTACATTTTGAACTAGCAGTTCCGGGATGATGCAATCCCCATCACGTACATTTTGAACTTAGCAGTTCTGGGATGATGCAATCCCCATCACATACATTTTGAACTAGCAGTTCCGGGATGATGCAATCCCCATCACGTACATTTTGAACTAGTAGTTCCGGGATGATGCAATCCCCATCACGTACATTTTGAACTAGCAGTTCCGGGATGATGCAATCCCCATCACGTACATTTTGAACTTAGCAGTTCCGGGATGATGCAATCCCCATCACTTTATTCTCGGAGACCTCACGTCTACGGCTCTCTTTAGGACTGAAAGTCCGGGGATGATCCAATCCCCTCAAATGTCCACTAAGGACTTCATTCTCGGAGACCTCATGTCTACGGCTTTCTTTAGGACTGAAAGTCCATGGATGATCCAATCCCCTCAATTGTCCACCAAGGACTTCATTCTCGGAGACCTCATGTCTACGGCTCTCTTTAGGACTGAAAGTCCAGGGATGATCCAATCCCCTCAATTGTCCACCAAGCACTTCATTCTCGGAGACCTCACGTCTACGGCTCTCTTTAGGACTGAAAGTCCAGGGATGATCCAATCCCCTCAACTGTCCACTAAGGACTTCATTTTCGGAGACCTCACGTCTACGGCTCTCTTTAGGACTGAAAGTCCAGGGATGATCCAATCCCCACCTGTCCACTAAGGACTTCATTTTCGGAGACCATACGTCTACGGATCACTTTAGAACAAGTGTTCAGGGATGATACAATCCCTTCAACTATCCTCTAAGGACTTCATTCTCGGAGACCTCACGTCTACAACTCTCTTTAGGACTGAAAGTCCAGGGATGATCCAATCCCCTCAACTGTCCATTAAGGACTTCATTCTCGGAGACCTTACGTCTACGGCTCTCTTTAGGACTGAAAGTTCAGGGATGATCCAATCCCCACCTGTCCACTAAGGACTTCATTTTCAGAGACCATACGTCTACGGATCACTTTAGAACAAGTGTTCAAGGATGATACAATCCCTACATGTATTCTCATTAATACATCTCATCATCAAAAGCATGTATTCTCATCAATACATCTATCATCAAAAGCATGTATAAGTAAAACTAAGTATTCTAAGTATAAGAGTCCTAAATCTAAATATTTCTAAGTAACTGGGTGTAGAGAACAGGTTACCTCATCATCGACCTTGTTGTTCGATGAGACAATCTCATCAGCAGTGACTATACTACTCCCCCTTTCGAGGAGGGTCCTTTTGAACTACACCAAGCTTGTCTTGGAAGTATTCAAATTTCACTCGAGACAGAGGTTTGGTTGGTAACTTCTTCACTTGACGTAGAGGTTTGGTTAGTACAACGGTAACCTGTTACAAATTCAAACTTTAGAGTTCCTTTCTGCATCATATCTTGTTAGTTCCCTATGTTCTTTGACTTATCATGGAACACTAGATTCTATGTCATCTTGATACAACTCTAATTATCACATAGGATCTCAGTTGGTTCTATCTCTAAGTCAAACAATCCTAAAGCCAAACTTCTTCACAACTAGCAGAGCAAGCAGCCATATATTCCGCTTGTGCTGAGAGCCACACTAGACTGCTTCCAGCTAAACCACGAGATCATGGCTAATCCCAGACAATAACATCCTCTCGATGTGTTCTTCCTGTCCGATACACTTCCTGCCCAATCAGAATCTGAATAGCCATCTGAAGTCATGATCTTCAAGATAGCATAGATCAAATTCTATCGTGTCCTTTATGTGCCTCATCACATGCTTTGCAACTATCAGGTAAACACATCTAGTTTCCACTAGATACTGACTCAAGGTGTTCATAACAAAGCATATATCTAACCTAGTATATGTTAGATATATCAAAGACCCAATAATTTGTCTGTTCAGAGTTATATCCACTAACTCTAATGAGTCATCTGCTAAGAACTTCAAGTTGGAATTCATGAGAGTGGCCATTCCAACACATCAATTCCTTTTAATATTTCTCAGCACACTTTCCCTGGTTGAGAAAGATTCCTTCTAAGCCTTGCCATACTTCCAGACTTAGGAAGTAATGCATCAATCTGAGATCTTTCATTTTTCATTTCTGCAGCCATCTTCTTCTTTCTTTTCATGATCTGTTTCTCATTCCCTATAAGAAAGATAACATAATAATAGTATGATCCATAGCCTTAAGGTAAAGGTTAGGAACAACTTTACTTTTGGTAAAGCCCAAGCTTATTAAGAAACTGTCAATTCTCCCTTTGTGACTGAACATCATTCACACTCTGCATTGAATGATTTTGTGCATATCTATTTGTGCCATCTCTCGATAGATGGGTCTACTGATATGAGCCTCAATATTATTCGAACTCTGTGGTGAGTTCCTTCTTGCATCCATGTCATCTATGTATAAAAACCATATTCAACCTTGTAGCAAAGGTTGAGATCCACATCACTCGTGGTGATCATTAAGCTCATCAATTGATTATCGATCCTGGGTACCCATACAAAACCTAAATCACACTTCTTCTTTGATTACACCATTAAGAGAATGGTTTTATCTATCCAATTGGAACAAACATCTCATCATGATTCTCTTTCTCTTTTCTAAGAGAATATTCTAGCCACAAGCCTTCTATCATTTGATTTGTAAATCTTTTGTTGAACATCCATTGCTTGTTCAGTGTTCATCATTCATCATGATCTTTCCTACAAATCAAAATTAAGTACAGGATTAGTAATACTTCATAATCATCAAATCATATTGACATGATAACCTATTATGCATACAGATATCATTTACATAGTTATGCAGCTATCTTGTCCAATACTTTGGCACAACACTTTCCCATATCCTGTATGCATACATTGGCTATCTAGATGCCTTCCATCTCCACCAGAACATACTATCGAGAGTGTGCACAACTCTCAGCATGTCAGCAAAGAGGTTTCATTCTAGACAAGCAACAATGGAATGTTTGTCCAACTTACCAATCATATGCATATTAGTAGTATAATGTTCAATGTTCTATGAATATTTACACTCAGCATGATACATTATAGGAATACAAATATGCATACAACCTATTACAGGAAATATCATTTACTATTTCAAATAACAACTCAAATACTTATCTTTTATGTTTGTGTGGTTGCCTCTTGCTTGATCTTCTGTATGTCTTTTGAACTTCTATTCATTCTGTACCACTGTGCATGTTCAAGTGTCATCCTCATGATCTCATACACAAACATACACCCATTAGTACGTTATAAATAATCTTGAAAATGTATAGTCATGATTATAGTTAATGAACATTAGTATTCAAGATTTCAGCGAAGTCTTATTTTACTCATGCATATCATCAATCAAGATAAAAGACATAATATGCATAATCCCTTGATTACTAACTTTATGAATAAGCATAACCAATCATACCAAGTATACTTATATAAGAGATCCCAATACAAGGTAAGATTCTTAACATGACATAGGAAAACATACCTGGATTAGTATACCTGCTTAGTTATGTACAACATACCTAAACAATCTCTTCAATGATTTAGAGATCCTGAGCTAGAACCTGCATGTCTCATAGGTTAAGCATAATATAATAAAGTCATACATACCTTGTAAGTAGAACAAAGATTATGGATGAGTCTTTGTCTTCATGATGTCATGGTCATGGAACTTGATTTGTCTTTTGTGATGTACCTATATCTTGTTAGCAGACAGCATCAACCTCACATAACACCATAATGCATTAGTACAATCATATAGCCCTAATCAATGAATGTCTTTGATCATTCACATGCATTCATATTGTTACTAGGGTGATAACACAATTCTAACATTAATCAAGATTGTACTAGTAAATAATATGAAGACAAACACATCATGAACTTAATCAAGAATTAGATTTCAAGACATACCTGAACCTCCTTAAGTCATACCTGTCGAGACTTCTTGTAGTCTTCTTATGTAAGGCCTTAGCCTCAACTCCCCCTAAAACTTGATCTGGAGCTTGATTAGGGTTTGCTAGAGAAACCCTAAAAATTCAAACTTTGACTTTCACACTTCTGAATGGATGAAAGAATATGTCTTGCTTAGCTAATCAAACTGGCATACTTCAATTTTGGAATCTCCAAAATTTGACCCCTCAAAATTGCCTTTGAAACTTCTGGATCTTCTGGACAGGATCCCGAACTAGGGTTTGATGAAGCCCACCCTTCTGGCCAAACAAAAGGTTCGATCCAAGGCTCTAAACTCTTATTTTTCTTAGGAGCTTCCAGCCGTGGTTACAGACTTCAAAAATTCCAACTTTTGCTGAAGCCCTAATTTTCCATCTTTCCGATCAAAATCCCGAACTGGGGTTTGATCAAGCCCGGTCTTCCACCCAACCAAAAAATTCGATCTTGGTCTCTAAATTTCGATTTTCCTGAGTAGCATTCATCCGTGGACTCCGATTCCAAAAATTCTAACTTTCTTCGAAACCCTAAATTCCAGAAGCCATGAATAAAGGTGCTCCAAAAATAATTCTGTTTTGACAGAAATATGCACCTGATTGTTTCTGCTATAAATCTGAAATTTTTGCTCCACAGGGTCTGAAACCCTTTTTCTGCAGTATCCTGACCTTTCATCTTTCCATCGTGACAGGTCTGACCTCAATTGGGTTTTCTGAGAGAAAGTTATGCCAAGTGTCGCAACGTGACCTGTTTATGGGATAAAACAGGAGAGCGAACTTGTACAGCATGCCACGTGTCACTATTTGAGATTCGGCCTCTGAAAACTTTTCTTGAGATAGGTCGACCTGTTATCTTTCCATCCTGAAAGGTATGACCTCAATTGGACTCTCTGAGAGAGAGTTATGCCAAGTGTCGTAACGTAACCTGTTTAGGGGATAAAACAGGATAGCGCCCTTGTACGGCGTGCCACGTGTCACTGGTTCACCTTCGGCCTCTGAAAACGTTTTCTGAGATAGTACAGTCTGTGTACTACCTGTCACTTTTTACGCAATTTCATTTGGAGCTTCCTAGCCCAAGTTATGACCTTTTTTCCAAGGTCACCTGATTTTGACTGAGATCTGGAAGAGGCAGAAACCCTAACTTGTACTGATCATAACTCATAAAGTACAACGAATCTGAGGGTTACCTTTGGACACAAGGTACCTGGGGATGTTAGCTTCGACCTGTAAACTTTTCAGATCTGAAAACTTCGCCAAAATGGATTTATAGCGAAAGTGCTACGATGACGGGTTTTTGCTATGTAAAACCCTAACCTTCAAATTGTCGTAAGTAAAGCAAGTGTCGTTAGTGCCATAACTTGTCTTCCTTCAGGTTAGCTCTGATACCATGTTAAGATTTAATATGCTAAGACATAAAATAGCAGCATTACATTCCATTTCACAATAATAGCATATACAGGATCACTGAAGAAACAACAAGCACAGCATAAACACAAGAGACAGAGATTTATCCTGGGAAACCCTCATGGGGTAGAAAACCCAGCAAAGCTTCCTCAATATAGATGACCAGAAATATACAAAGATGAAACCCTGAGACATGATCTCCTTCTCCACAATAGCATACCTCTCCTCCACAAGTGCGCTATCCTCAAGTGAGTGAATGTGTGTATAATGAGGAGCACACCTCCTCTATTTATACACTTCTCTGATATGTATTTTACACAAGTACATGTAGGCTCGTATTTAACCATTAGGTTAAATACCCCATTATAACTGACTGGGCCGACCCCTCTAGGGTGGTCTAATAACCCTTTGACCCACATAACACATTTAGGGCCGACCCCCACTAGGGAAGTCTAATAACCCGAGTTACCACATTCCGACGGAGGAATAAACATCTCCGGATATACAATAAGATCTTCACGGAGGAATGAATCATCTCCGGAATAATAAAGTACAAATATAATATTCTTTGAAGTTACAATATCTCAACAATGATGATGCTGATGATCGTATGATGACGATGCTGATGATCGTGTGATGATGATGCTGATGATCGAGTAATGTTGATGTTCCAGTAACTAGTTAAGTTACTGATGATGATGAACTAAAGAAAGCTTCCGATGATATATAGATGTATCATGTATGATGTATGACTCATTGCTATTGCAGATGTTGTTATAATATCCTTCTCGTTAAGGGGGAGTGTTGAATATTGTAACTTCTAAGAATTTTATATTTGTATATTATTTATTCCGGAGATGTTCCATACCTCCGATGTGATTATACTATGAATCCGGAGATGTTTATTCCTCCGAATTGGTTGTGGTAACTAGGGTTATTAGACCCACCATGTGGGGGTCAGCCCAGTCAGTTATAATAGGGTATTTAACCTAATGGTTAAATACGAGCCTACATGTACTTGTGTAAAATACATGTCAGTGTAGTGTATAAATAGAGGAGGTATGTTCCTCATTTGACACACTCACTCACTTAAGAGAGGTGCACTTGTGGAGGAGAGATCTGCTATGGTGGAGGAGGAGATCATGTCTTTGGTTTGCATCTTTGTATATTGTTGGTCATCTTTATTGAGGAAGCTTTACTGGGTTTTCTACCCCATGAGGGTTTCCCAGGATAAATCTATGTCTCTTGTGTTTATGCTATGCTTGTTGTTTCTTCAGTGATCCTGTATATGCCATTATTGTGAAATGGAATGTAATGCTGCTATTTTTTGTCTTAGCATATTGAATTTTAACAGATGATGATGATGATGATGATGATGATGATGATGATGAATATGATGATGAGGATGTTGATGATGATGATGATGATGAAGAAGATGATGATGATGAGGATGATGATGATTATGATGATGATGATGATGATGATGATGATGATGATGACGAATATGATGTTGATGATGAAGATGATGATGATGATGATGATGATGATGGTGATGACAACGATGATGATGATGATGATGATTATGATGATGATGATGATGATGATGATAATGATGATGATGATGATGACGATATTAGTTATGATAATCATCATCATCTTTGTCATCATCATCATTATCATCATCATCACCATCATCATCATCCTCTTCATCATCATAATCATCATCTTGTTTAAGGCATGCAATGTAGCCTAATCATGGTATGTGTATCCCTCTACATTTGCTAGAGATACCCCACAAAGGTTATGTGTGTTGGTTTGAATATGCATTCAACATCGTATCCTAAGAAGCTTCTTAAGTTGTAGGTAATGTTCATGGTGCTAGAGCCTGAGAAGCTTCATTTAAGGCATGAGGAGCTTCTTGTTTTCCATATACCTTGGTTAGACCTCGAGACCCATTTTTGGTTCACAACTAACCTAGTCATGGCACACATAACACACTTGGAGTTGACTAATACCCTATATATTTCATATTTGGTGGTCCAGGGACTCATTCATGGTGTTTGTACCTAAGAAGCAAGAGTTAGTGTTGGAGGCTCTTGTTTCCCTCCACTAGCCATGGTTAAGGAGCCAAGATAAATCCTTGATTCCCAAGACATTATAATGGCAGCAATATTCAATTCATATGCAAAAGACTACTTGTAGAGGGACAGTGTCATGGATTCTATCTGCTATTGATGACGCTTGAGGTCTAGAATTTTCAATTAAGGCTCAAGTGGAATTCAATTGAACTCAATATGCTTCAATAAGATCTCGAGGAACCTGTTTTCATTCTTCGATGATGTTCAATGCTTTGCAACATATCCATGGTCTTGCATGGTAGTCTAAGGATGCATTCATGGAATTTGATCTTTACAAAATATGTTTTTTGTCAAAATTAAATTCAAATTGCCTCTTTGATGATTCCTCCTCTACAAGACTTCATTTATTGCATGAATGTCACAGACTCGCGAAAACTCTAAACAACACTCAATGGCATGCAACTAAAAATAATGGCATGCAACTACAAATAATGGCATGCAACTATAACCACAAACCAAGCAGAGCTTGATTTATGCATTGATATAGAGAGGTGGCAGTAGGCACACAATATGGAGAAATAATGAGTTAGAAAAAACATTTGGACCAAATTACCACAATGTTTATTAATAAAATTTAAAAAAACAATTTCTGGCTCAGGAATTGTCTTCAATTTGATGGGTGGCATGATCATAATCATGTAATATCCCTTAATCCTTCCAAACATATGTGTTTTATCACCACGTTTCTCTTCGACACCTGCCACCAAAATACATAAAAAGAAAACATGTATTTACATCCTCTTCCATTTAAATCGTCATCGCATAGTTATAAATAAGGATTATTATGCATGCACATCCTCACATTATAATATCAATTGGGTCAAGGCGCATAGACAACCATAAACTATCAAATGTGTAAAGACGCAAAGAGTAAGTTCCTGAGACAACTATAAGTAAGTCTTATTTTAAAATTTACCATATAAGTCTTTAATTGACACTATCATCTAAGATTTGACATGTTGTATTGTTGTGATCTTCTTATCATTCCTTACCAATGTGATCGTAAGGCTTCGTTGATGGTGAAGTCCATAATTTTAAGTCTTATTCCTCATTCTCATTCCTTTTGGTAAGACAACAATGAGGGAAGTGGCCCATAGCATCATGGCAAACAGTTTCGACATAGAGGTAGATACATTAATTCTTTCATAAATAACTTAAATTTCATGCCAATGACTATGAATTCACTGAATCATGGATTGGTTAAAAACACATCTAATATTAGAGCCTCGAGCTCTTAATTACTCATGTATCTAGAATTTTTGCAAATCGAGCCATTAACAAACTTGTTTTGTTATTCTGATTCAATTTAAAAGGTAGATTGTCAAGACTCAAACATGTAGCCAGCCGAAAGACTCCAGCTGACTTAGGCTTGATTCCATTTCCCCTCCATCCCATACCTATATGTTGTCGTGACAAGTCTTGAACAAAATATTTTGATGCCGATGCCTCTATGATGCTAGCATTGCTAACATGCTTGGTATGGAGGATTTTTTTTTAATGTTTTTCTAAGCTATGTATTATTTTTTCTTAGGTGCTTTATGTCCATCATTCTTACATCTCTCAAGCTTGGATGATTTCCCTCTCTCCGGTTTGAATTAGTTGTGGTTGGTTTTATATGTATATTTTGGTTGTAGGTTTATTATAGCCTCATTTTTCTTAGTGGCTTGTTTTTGTACATAGTTAACAATAAGTAATTTTCTCATGGTTCTAGTTTTATTTTAAGAATATATCGAGTTACAACGTCTTGCACTATGCATAAGATCATGCAGATGACGCAATATGGTTATTGCGTAGTCTAAGGAGGTTTTTGTACAATGAAGTGTGGTCTAACCCAAAAAAATACAACAAAACAATTGTTAATTTAATTAACTGTAAAATTAATGTTACATATATGTCAAATTAATGTGTTCAAATTCCGTTTTATTGAAAAGATACCATTTTATCATGTAGATATTAAGGAGTTCTCAATTATTTAAGACTATAAAAATTTGGATGGGCAATATTTGTTTTTTGCATTTTTGGGGGGAAGGGTTTAGTTAATTCATACTTGTCAATTGAAGTACAATTATTTAAATTTCCCTTCATATTTGAAGGACTCCAAGAACAAATGCCCTTCCAATAAAATTTAATACCCACCCTTCAAATTTCATCACCGAGTCTGAAGTGGGGGAAGATTTTGCATTAAATGGTGTAAACGTTGGGTAATAAATGGTGTAAACATTATGCAGGGGTGTGTGCATGCTAGTGACCTGTATGCGCTACAAACACGCATGCGCGTCTCTGCTGCTAGTTAAAAAAAAATAGAGTTCTTTGTTCCCGACAATTCTAGCAAAAAACACGGGATTTCTTTCTTTCGCAGGTTTCTTATTGGCTCACACTCATTGATATTTTGGAGACTCATTGATCTATTGGACACAAAATCACTCTTGGAATCTAACAAACATCTTCAGTGGTCTTGGAATCTAGTGGATACATTCAAGCTACCAGTTTCCATTACAAGTGGACATCATTTCTATAGGTATGGTGAATTATAAAAAATTATTTTCATTCACAAGATTTGAGATTCTCCCATGCCTTTTTTTTTATCATATTCCTATAGCAACATCCATGCATAGACAACATTGAATTTGACAAGAAGAATTCCCAAGTTCACATCTAAAAAAACTCATATGAACACTAGACAAGATGAAGTATTCAATGTAAACCAATATTTATTACCATGAATATATTTTGATTTCAGACAAGGATGGTATGGATGAGGTTCTCTCTTGAGCCTCATCAATTTGAATAAAATCCTAAGAAGCAATCATGAGAGAGGTTCCATATTGATTAGTTCATGAAATTTTGTCCATGCTCGCATCTTCATGCTATGTTTATTTGATGTAGGAATACTATCAAAATATTCCCAAGGCATATCTAGCATAAACTCTTTTTCATTTGGAAAAAATACAAATAAATGGTTTAATAAACCTCTATTTTTTACACATTGTACACCATAGCGAAACCTATAGCATAAACTATCAAAATATTCCTCCCCCACACATTCCCATCTATGATGAGGTTCTCTCTTGAGCCTCTTCAATTTGAATAAAATACTAAGAAGCAATCATGGGAGAGGTTCCATATTGATTAGTTCATGTAATTTTGTCGATGCTCTCATCTTCATGCTATGTTTATCATATTGTTTCTTTAATATCATGCATTTGAGCTTGACTACTTGCCTCTACCTCATTGAATTCTTCTTCCTTGGGGGAATTTGCAACCTCCTCATTGTGTAATTAGTAAACTTATTCTCTTTACCTTATTTGATGTAGAAAAACTATCAAACTATTCCCAAGGAATCTCTAGCCATCTTTGTTGTAGGTTGTTAATACCATAATTTTTATGAATTCATGGCTAGGCAAGACACTAGTTTCTCCACTCTACACTTGACCAACCATCATCTATATTGATTGGAATTGTAAGGGATAATGATGTTTATTAGAACACAAATAAAGCAACATAATCTGTAGTTATATGTGTTAATTTGTAAAGTGGTAAGTTATGTTGGAATGTGTCAAGTTCATTGTATAATGGAACTAATATCTTACTTGTTGTTTCTTTTGCAGGGGTAGGCTTGATAGTTTTGTTTAAGAGACTTTTGGAGATGGGAAACTCATGCAACAAAACAAAAAAATATAGAAGGAGTCTTCCCATTGAAAAGGTCAATGACTTAACAGAAAAGGCCAGGTTGGGAATGGAAAGAATGAGACATGGTCTTGTCATTGCCCCAGATCCTGCCACTAATCCTAACACACTTATTGACATGACAACCTCTTGTTCAGAACCACAGGTAAATCGATCGCGTCCAACAGACCCAACTCAAATTCCAACATCAACACAATCTCCAACCAACAACCCATCAACGAGTCATGCTGAAGTTCCTCACTACACAGGAATATTGGGAGATGTTGCATGTGTAGAGATGGACATACAAGCAATGCTTAATTTGTCATCTCCCCAAGAAGACCACAACCATGTCGAGCACACTCCCATTATGGCCCAATGTGTGAAAGAAGGACCACAAAAAACAAGCTCTGGTATTCATGTCTCATGTCTGCCTTCCCTACCTCGTATGTCTAATGCAAGAAGAAGAACTCCTGGACCTATTCATGTGGATGAAAGTGCTCTATCGGGCCTTGAAGGTAAGTTTCCAAAACGCACTATCGAATGGCAATGCAACAAATTTGTCAAGGAATATTTTGAATCCAAAGGTGATGCAAATAAATGTCAATTATTGCTATGTTTGTTAAAGTCACATTGTTTAGCTGTTGTTAGGATAATTTTGGGCATAAAGATGGTTAAAATTTCAGAGGCTGGCAGTCATATTGTTATAAATATCCAATATGCATTGAATGCAATTGGGAAGACATCCCGTACAAAATATCTTTGTGCAGCTTGTCGTGTGTTAGCGAAATCAGTTGTAAGCAAGTCCACAAGTGTTAAATTTTCAGAATTTACTTCAATCTGATCTAGGATCTTAACTAAGAGAACAAAATGTACAACAAATCTACAGCATATCAATCATGCACACAATAATGAAAGCACACAAGAGACACATATTTTACTTGGGGAAAACCATAAAGGTGAAAAACCCCAATAACTTCCTCAGAGGTAGATAGAACAATAATACAACCAGAATACAAGAGATAGTCTTCTCCTAGCAGCAGAGCCTCCTCCTCCACAAGTGCACCACTCTCCCAAGTGTGAGTAAGAGAATAGAATGTGTAAAATGAGAAAGACACACTCTCTATTTATACACTAACTTGACTTGACCTTTACTCAACTAGGTCAACCTCAACTTAACCACTTAACATAATGTTGACTGGGCCGACCCCCACTAGGGTGGTCTAATAACCCTTTGACCCACATGACTTATACAGGGCCGACCCCAACAAGGTGGTCTAATAACTTATCAAGTATAAGTTACGACACTTACAATATAAACGACGACACTTCTGTATAAAGGAATAATAACATCTCTATAGGAATATAAAATACATATATGAAATGTATTCCAAAGTTACATATACATCAACACTCCCTCTTAACTAGGAAGGTATTTCTCGACACAGGTATGCTAGCATAAGTCTTCTTCTCTGGATCATCATCAGCGAATCATCATTCTCGAATCATCGTCATCGTCACTACTGCTGCTATCTCAATCAGTCTCTGAATCTACTCGTCATAGGGAGTTCTACAGAGCCAGTCCTTTTTCATACTAGATGTAGGCCCACCACCTGCAGGTCTTCATCATCACTGGCCATACTATGGAATCCTCAGGACTTATTACGTGCATCACAAAACCTCAAAAGAGCATCCCAGGCTGTTACGAGCACACAACTCTACCTATAGGATCTCCCACGGCCATATTATATGTGACCTCACCACAAAACCTCGCAAGAGCATCCGAGGCTGTTACGAGCACACATCTCTACCTATAGGATCTCCCAGGGATAGATTATATGTGGTCACCACAAAACCTTGCAAGAGAATCCCAAGCTGTTATAAGCATATAGCTCTACCTATAGGATCACCCAGGGACAGATTATATGTGGTCATGGAAAAACCTCACAAGAGCATCCCATGACTTATTACAGGCACACAACCCAACCTATCGGATCTCCCAGGGACATATTATATGCCATAGGAAAAAACCTCGAAAGAGCATCTGCCAGATATCTCAGGGCCAGATTATATGCCATAGGAAAAACCTCGAAAGACTATCTGCAGATATCCCAGGACCAAATTATATGTCCTCCCAGAGCAAAACCTCGAAAAAGCATTTTCCAGATACCCCAGGGCCAATTTACATGTCGTAGGCAAAACCTCGAAAGACCATCTGCAAATCTCCCAGGGCCAAATTATATGCTCATCTGCACAACTTGATCCACGGCCATAGAGTATCCACCTGATACTCACCATACATCATCCTGATGTACACACGATCATCATGATCATCATCACTTCAACATCCTGAAGCTCGTCATCCATGATCATCCCGATCATATAATGCATCTACCTAATGCATACCAAGTATCTACCTGATACATATCATCATACATAATCCACCTGATCATACATGATCTTCCTGATCATACAATGTATCCACCTGATACATATACAGATACATGGTCCAAGCATCCAACATGATGCATATGCAAAATACATACAAATGATCCAACCGATCATATCCAGCAGCCAACATGATGCGTACATACATATGAATGATCCAACTGATCAAATCCAACATCCAAAATGATGCGTACATACAAAAATGTAAATGATCCAACTGATCATACAGAGTAGAAACTAGAACATCATCCTGATGCTCATCATCCAGTGCTTACATCCACAGCCATGTGAAGGATCCTCCTTCCAACATGCTTGAAATGGCTTCAGCAAATGTCTCCATCACTTCTTCCTCGAAGTGTCATCGATCTGAAGAACACCAAGCCTTTCTCTAAAGTACTTGAACTTCACTCTGGCTAATGGCTTCGTCAATACATCTGCAATCTACTCGTCCATCGCAACATACAGGAGCTTCACTACTCATCTCTGCACCATAAACCTGATATAGTGATATTTGATCTCTATGTGTTTCGACCTATCATGAAGCACTGGGTTCTCAGACAGCTTCACACAACTCTGGTTATCACAGAAGATACTAGTAGCATCCAACAAGAGATCAAATAACTCAGACAATAGCTTCTGAAGCCATACTTCCTCACAGCTAGCTGAATAGGATACAACATACTCTGCCTCAGCTATACTCAGTGCTATGCAGGACTGCTTCCTGCTAAATCAAGAGATCACACCTGATCCCTTACTAAAGCAGCACCCATAAGTGCTCTTCCTATCTGCAACACTGCCTGCCCAATCTGAATCAACATAACCCTGCAGTTTAAATGTTTGATTCACTTCATACTTGAGCCCATAATCAACTGTACCCTTTAGGTACATCAGAATATGCTTTATAGCAACCAGGTGAACACTCCTCGGATCCGTCAGGAACTGGCTCAATGTGTTCACCACAAAGCAAATATTTGGTCTCATGTTCGTCAGGTACATCAAGGACCCAATCATCTGATGATACATAGAGACATCAACCTGCTCAGATGAAGCATCACAAAGAAGCTTCATATTCGATGCCATAGGTGTGGCCATGGCCTTACAATCCATCATCCTGAACCTCTTCAGGATATCTACTGTGTACTTCCCTTGTCCAAGGAAGATCCCATCTGTACTCTGGCACACCTCCATACCTAGGAAAGTAGTGCATCATCCCCAGGTCCTTCATATTGAACTCAGCAGCAAGCTTCCTCTTTGTATCTGCAATCAATCTGTCATCTCTTGTTACAAATAAGTCATCTACATATAGGAGCAGAATCATAGGATTCCCTTCCTCAACCTTGTAGAAAAGGTTGGAAACCACTTTACTCTTGGTAAATCCCAAACTGGATAGAAAGCTATCTATCCTACCAAGTTCTGCACATATATGAATCTCTGTCATGACCCTCAGAACCAAGTGACTGTTCCACATATACTTCTTCTTCAACTACACCATTCAAGAAAGTCGTCTTGAAATCCATCTGGTGTATCTTCCATTTCATCACTTTTATACTTTTCTATGCTGCCATCTACAACATGCTTGATCTTGTAGATCCTCTTGGAAGTCAATATAGACTCCCCTTCATGTCTTGGTACTACATCCTAAACATCATTCTTCATGATTAACGGATCATGGTATTCTTCCATTTCTTCATCCCAGATCCTGGGAACTTCAGTATCTTCAATATTTTTAATAGATAACTTTGTTGCTGAACAAATGTTGTAGTCCTTTTTTTGTAGGTGAAGGTATATGGTCTTTCCTACCCAACAAGTTAAATTGCATGATTAGAAAAAATCTCATAGTTTTCAGAACAAATTATTACACATAAAGAAATATGTCATATAGTCATGCAATTATCTTAGCCAATGCTTCAATACAACATTTATCCATATTACGTAACTTTCTAGATGCCTTCCAATCTCTACCAGAACATTGTTAAGAGTGTGCACAGCTCCTAGCATGTCAGCAAAGAGGTTTCATTCTAGATAAGTAGCAATGGAATGTTGTATAGTGCCATAGGCCACTTACCCGTGTATATTAGTAGTATACTGTTCATCAATGCAACTATTCTAATATGCATAATACACAACCTAATTCTAGGAACATAAGCATATACATTATTGAATAACATTATGTAAGAAATGACAATTCAAATACTTATCTTTGTTTGGTTGCTGGGTGTACTCCCTCTGAATCTTTGCAACTCCATTCTGATGTGGATTGTGAGAAGTGGTCAACTCCCTCTGAATATCTACATCCTTGCAGAAACTAGTGAAGTGTGCTCCTTTGATTTCTTGCAGGAACAACTGGAGTGTGCTCCCTCTTGATCTTTGCTTCCTGGATTACCTGTCCTTGAACTTACATCCATCCTTAATCACTATGGATGCTTATTAGTATCATCATTGTGTTATCCTTGAGGTCTCATACATAATCACACATTTATTAGTATAATCTTAATATTATCAAAACACAATAATCTTAAACATGTATAGTCATGATCATTCACAGATAATAAGCATTAGTATTCAAGGTTTCAGGGAAGTCTTCTTTTACTCATGCATATTCTTATTTAATCACAGGACTCTTCTGATTAGTTAAATCATCAATGCATAAAACCGTGATTACTCAAACCTATAGCTTCATGATTCTTCTGGTTAGTCATATCATCAATTATGGTAAGAAACATAATATGCATACAGCCATGACTATTCAAACCTATGACTTCATGAATAATCATTATCAACAATACAACAATATAAGATCCTAACACAAGGTAAAATTCTAGCTTGATATAGGAAAAACATACTTGGATTAGCATGCTAGCTAGTTATGTCTAACATACCCGCATAATGTCTCCTGGTTCTCTTCAGTGACTTGTGCTAGTAACCTTCATGTCTCATAGGTTAACCATTGTAGGACCAAGTTATACATACCTCGAAAGTAGATCTTTTATGTGATCCATGACAATGGATGAATCTTTGTCTTCATGACACCATGATCATATGTTCTTGAAGTAGAACATGATTTGTCTTTCTTGGTGTACCTTTTATGTTAGCAAACAACATAAACCTCATACAACATCACAATGCATTAGTACATTCATAAGTGTGAAAACCTTAATCAATGAAAATCTTCTATTAAGGTGATACGACAAGTCTAGTAATTAATCAACAGTGTACTGTAATGATATGAAGACAAACATATGATAACATACCTGTAAGCCATACCTGTCAAGATTTCTTGTAATCTCCTTATGGAAGGCCTTAGCCTCATCTCCCTCTGAGACATGAACTTCTTCACTTATGCAGGTGACCAATACATCTTCTTCTAGGATTAACCCAATCCACTTGATTTGCAAGAACTGGACCTGGAGCTGGATTAGGGTTTGTCAAAGAAACCCCAAAAATTCAAACTTTGAATTTCAAACTTCGGAAAGGATAGAAATACGCACCTTGATGAGCTGATCAAGTTGGTATATTTAGA
The DNA here is from genome assembly GCA_027924585.1 of Larix kaempferi. Lineage (NCBI taxonomy): Eukaryota > Viridiplantae > Streptophyta > Pinopsida > Pinales > Pinaceae > Larix > Larix kaempferi. The sequence goes on along the minus strand of BSBM01000437.1, from coordinate 14,521,997 downwards.
ATTTGAAAACTGCAAAGTTTCACCCCTCGAAATTGCCTTTTAGATTTCCAGATTCACTTGGGAGGACCCTAAATTAGGGTTTGAGTTTCCCAGAGCTTCACCCAACCAAAATATTTGATTCAAATCTCTAATATTTTATTTTTCTGAGGAGCTTCCAATCGTGGTCACAGATTTCCAAAATTCCAATTTTTGCAGAAGCCTTAATTTTCCATCTTTCCGATCAAAGTCCTGAACTGGGGTTTGATCAAGCCCGGCCTTCTTCCCAACCAAAAAATATGATCTTGGTCTCTAAATTTCTATTTTGATGAGTAGCATCCAGCCGTGGTCTCCAATTACAAAAATTCCAACTTTCTACGAAGCCCTAAATTCCAGAAGCCATGAATGAAGGTGCTAAAAAATAATTTTGTTTTGACAGAAATATGTACCTGATTGTTTCTGGTGTAACTCCAAACTTTTTGATCCATAGGGTCTAAAAACGTTTCTTGAGATAGTCCGACCTGTTATCTTTCCATCTCGATAGGTCTTACCTCAATTGGATTCTCTGAGAGAGAGTTATGCCAAGTGTCGCAAGGTGACCTGTTTATGGGATAATCCAGGAGAGCGAACTTGTACGGCGTGCCACATATCACTAGTTCAACTTCGGCCTCTGGAAAATTTTCTTGAGATATCCCAACCTATTATCTTTCCATCTCGATAGGTTTGACCTCAATTGGATTCTCTGAGAGAGATTTGTTCCAAGTGTCGCAAAATGACCTGTTTATGGGATAATACAGGAGCGCAAACTTGTACGGCGTGCCACGTATCATGGGTTAAACTTCAGTCTCTGAACAATTTTCTTGATATAGTACAGTCTATGTACTACCTGTCACATTTTACTAAATTTCATTTGGAGCTTCCTAGCCCAATTTATGACCTTTTTCCCAAGGTCACCTGATTTTCACTCAGATCTGGAAGAGGCAGAAACCCTATATTGTACAGCTCATAAATCACAAAGTACAACGAATTAGAGGTTTTCCATTGGACACAAGGTACATGGGATCTTCTCTTCGACCTGTAAAAGTTTCAGAGTCTAAAACTTTGCCAAAATGGATTTATAGTGAAAGTGCTACGATGACTGGTTTTTGCTATATCAAGCCCTAGCATCGTAAGTGCAACAAGTGTCATACATGCCATATCATGCTTTCTTTCAGGATAGCTCTAATACCATGTTAAATTTTCAGAATTTACTTCAATCTGATCTAGGATCTTAACTGAGAGAACAACATGTACAACAAATCTACAGCATATCAATCATGGACACAATAATGCAAGCACACAAGAGACAAAGTTTACTTGGGGAAAACCACAAAGGTGAAAAACCCCAATAACTTCCTCAGAGATAGATAGAGCAATGATACAACCAGAATACAAGAGATAGTCTTCTCCTAGCAGCAGAGCCTCCTCCTCCACAAGTGCACCACTCTCCCAAGTGTGAGTGAGAGAATAGAATGTGTAAAATGAGAGAGACACAATCTATTTATACACTAACTTGACTTTACCTTTACTCAACTAGGTTGGCCTCAACTTAACCACTTAACATAATGCTGAATGGGACGACCCCCAATAGGGTGGTCTAATAACCCTTTGACCCACATGACTTATATAGGGCCGACCACAACAAGGTGGGCTAATAACCCATCAAGTATAAGTTACAACACTTACAATGTAAATGACGACACTTCCGTATAGAGGAATAATAACATCTCTATAGGAATATAAAATACATATATGAAATACATTCCAAAGTTACATATACATCAACAACAAGGAAACGTCGCCTGCTATCACACACTTCTCACATGCTTAGATTAAATAGAAAAACTATTAAAAAGTACCCTATTATAAGAGAAAATCTTGACACTCCGGGTGGAAAATATTGTTTGTCTTTTGTTGGTAGGTTGCCTCATGGAGATAGGAAGCTAATTGATGTTGTTAAGGAGTTAGTAAAATTTTTTGGCATGATCATACTAGACCTTCATCAAACCAAAGAGACATGTTAAAGCTGATAAAAGGTTCTACTAAACATGAACCCCATGTTAAACACTTCCTTGACACCACATAGACTGAACTCTATGATAGATTCAGGAATGAGCACACACAATTGAACCTAGGCCAAAGGTCCTTTGAGAAATGCAAACCATGATACATTTGTATATGCATTGATTGGAATACCTGTTGTTGTAGATACCACGTAGAATATGAACATTATTATGACACATATAAACATATATTTTGTGATTTGCATACTAACATTGTGCAGGGATGCAATGAATCCATACTACCACCGAATGCATCAAGAGACTTTATCCACAACATCATGTGTCCAAGGCCTGAAGGACAAAAATATTATGAAAAATCGTGTCTATATGGGACATGTTCTAGGTGCAGTCGGTTTTCTATTTTGAATCATTGCATCCATGAAAGCGACGAGCATGAATTTGGTAGGATGGGCGTGGAGATGCAATGCTTCAAGTGCATAACCTATCAAGTAGACAGTGCCAGGGAAAGTAAAAATATTGCATTAGTGAAGTCACAGGTACAAATGAATATTGCATATTTTTCATATTACACGTTCAATTTATGACCTATACATTTTTCCAAAGGCCACATTGTAATATTTCCCTTGTTTTCATGGTAGAAGGTACGGGTATGTAACTTCGTGACAGAGTTCTACAAGAAAACAGAGCAGTATGTTCAACATGTGCATGTAGCACGATGGCAAGATGAGCAGTACAGAAAATGCAGGGACACATTTCATGTTGGAACCATAGTGTCAATTGTGGATTTTGCATGAAATTACACCCTTTAGCCACAAAATGAAATCTAGAGTCAATACTACGATTCAGACCAAGTCAACATCATGGTACATATTATGTATAGGCATGGGCAATAAAGCAGCAATGACAAGAGGGTAATATTGAAGGAGACAAAATTTTACATAAGTGATGATAGAACACATGATCTGCATTATGTGTAACATTGTTTTCGAATTTTCTATGATCAATTGAAGGAGAGAGATATACAGATGGTTCAACATTGGATATGGTTGGATGCTTGTGCAGGCCAGTTCAAAAATGCCCAAGTAATCCAACGGATGAGTATTTTGAATAAGAATTATAATGTGTCGCATATATGGAACTATTTTGAGACCGGGCACGGCAAAGGCGAGCATGATGGGGCCGGCGCATACATCAAGACCGCACTACGAAGGGAAGAGATGAGGTTTGACATGGAACCTCATATCCGAGATGTAGAATCCATAGTTCAATGGTGCTCTGGAACAATGTCAGATTGAGCAAGAGATAAACAAACATCATCAGTGGTAGGACACGTGGTAAGAAATTTTGGCGAGTGGTTGACATAGATCGATCTCATTCCTATAGTTTTGGCACAGTACAAGGAACACGTCGATTTAATTCAGTTCGAAGCTCAAAAAGCACCTTATTTGAAATATGGACGCGAAAGCTTACTTGCTTTTGCATCCCTTGCAGCAGTGGTGAATGGGATGAATGCGAATGCATGGACTGGGTTAATGAATGGGATCGTGTGTCACTTGCAGTAGACCAATGTGCAATTGTTAAAAGAACCCAGTTAGAGGAGGGTCAGTCAGTGATTTCGACAAACTACAACCATATCTTAGATCTTATACATCCAGGACACATATACGCAGTTGTTGCCCCGAAAGACAATGAATGGGGCATGGATTATTGGTTGGCACGGTGCATCCAAGGTAAGAAAACCCTCTACGGACCATTAATCGACAATGAAGGCATTGAATTTCCTATTGGCTCGATGGTGGTTAAGGGGGAATATCTTACATTATATGGGAAGTCAAGAAAGACTAGTGGGTATGTATTCATGGATTACAGACCAGGTTCAGTGGTGTATCCTTTCACAAACTTGATCGTTGGCACAAACATCCATCTACAGATAATGTTAAGCAAGAGCTCAACCAAGGTACGCTACTACCTGCCTCATTCAGAGCACGAAAGATTGATGGAGACAATTAGCAACAGAGAGGATCTAGATGGATTTATTGAATGAGACCAGTCAACTTTACATACGAGAAATAATTGCATCAAAGAATGTTATGTTCTACATCAAGGTATGTGTAGTTTTATGTTATTTTGTTGGTACATGCATTTTTTGTTGATACATACATACATATATTTCTTTTCCATACATACATAGAGATACATCCATCTGCCATATCATCATTTCACCCTTTGTCATTAATGTTTAGAAACCTAATCTAGCCCTAGAAATCCTAGAAAGCTAAACTAACCCTAGAAACACTAATTTAACACTAGAAAGCTAAGCTAGAATACTATAAACCTAATCTAGTCCTAGAAACCTAAACTAGCCCTAGAAACACTAATCTAACCCTAGGAAACTGATCTAGAATCCTAAAAACCTAATCTAGCCCTATTAACATAATCTAGCCCTAGAATCCGTGAACCACCACACGTGCCCTCAATGAGGGGTATTTGGACTCCAAGTGGGTATACTAGTATGATAGATTCCTTACAATTATGACAATTAATAGCTTCTGACAATTTTGACAATTAATGGCCCCCTTGAGCAAATTTGAAATGGCCCTCCTTGAGCAAAACCCTAGCTCCGGAGATGGCTCATTGGCACTATTTCCAGGTCTTCGAGGCATGGTGGGGGGGGTCTCCTAGCTGAAACCTGGCATAATGGACCCACAAGAATTTATGGATTCACGAACGGAGCTGCAGTTTGGGTGCTATGGGCATTCTAATCGGGCACCCCGAGGTCATTCAAGGACACTTTGAGGATTTTCCTCGAGGCCACAGAACCCAAATCGACAAGTAGAGTTGGATTCCATCAGCTCCAATAGGTCCACATGGCCATTTTGGACGTGTCCACAGTGGCCACGCACACCCGGGGGCCTCCAGATCAGAAATGCCCCCCTTTAGTGAATTTGGAAAGGCTCATTTGAGAAAAACCCTAGCTCGAGAGATGGCTCATTGGCACCCTTTCTAGGTCTTCGAGGCATGGTGTGTGGGGTTTCCTAGATGAAACCCAGCATCCCGGACTCACCCGAATCGATGGATTCGCAAATGGAGCCACAGTTTGGGTGCTACGGGCATTTTAGTAGGGAACCCCGGGGCCATTCAGGGACACTTTGAGGATTTGTTCTAGGGCCACGAAACCGAAACTGGCAAGTGGACATGGATTCCGTCGGCTCCCACAGGTCCACGTGGCCATTGTGGACCTTTCCATGGTGGAAAAACACGCGCAGAGGCCTCTGAATGAGAGATGCCCCCCTTGAGTGAATTTGAAATGGCCCTCACTAAGCAAAAACCTAGCTCCGAATATGGCTCATTTGCACCCTTTTAGGCTCTTCGAGGCATGGTGTGGGGGGTCCCCTAGCTAAAAAACGACATCTCAGACCCACCAGAATCGATAGATTCGCGAACAGAGCCACGGTTTGGGTGCTACGGGGATTCTAGTCGGGAACTCCGGGGCCATTCAAGGACACTTTGAGGATTTGCTCCGGGGCCACGGAACCCAAAACGGCTAGCGTAATTGGATTTTTTCAGCTCCCACAAGTCCACATGGCCATTGTGGACCTATCCACAGTGGCCACGCATGCTCGGAAGCCTTCGGATGAGAAATGCCCCCCTTGAGTGAATTTGGAATGGCCATCACTGAGCAAAACCTTAGCTTCGGATATGACTCATTGTCACTGTTTTTGGGTCTTCAAGGCATGGTGGGGGGAGGTCCCCTAGCTGCAACCTGGAATCCCTGACTCACCAAAATCAATGGATTCACGAACAGAGCCACGGTTTGGGTGCTAAGGGAATTCTAGTCGGGCACCCCGGGGTCATTCAAGGACACTTTGAGGATTTTCCCTCAGGCCATGGAACCCAAACCGGTGAGATGACTTGCATTCCGTTGGCTCCCACAAGTCCACGTGGCTATTTTGGACCTGTTAATGGTGGCCAGGCATGCCCGGGAGCCTCTGGATGAGAAATGGCCCCCTTAAGCGAATTTGGAATGGCCCTCACTGAGAAAAACCCTAACTCTGGAGATGGCTCATTGGTACCCTTTTTGGGTCTTCGACGCATGATGTGTGGTGTTTCCTAGATGAAACCCGGTGTCTCAGACTCACCGGAATCGATGGATTCAGGAACAAAGCCACGGTTTGGGTGCTATGGGCATTTTAGTTGGGCACCCCAGGGCCATTCAGGGACACCTTGAGGATTTTCTCTAGGGCCACGGAACACAAACCAATGAGCGAGCTTGGATTCCGTTGGCTCCCACATGTCCACATTGCCATTGTGGACCTTTCCACGGTGGAAACACACACTCAGGGTCCTCCGGATGAGAGATGGCCCCCTTGAGCGAATTTGAAATGGCCCTCACTAAGCAAAACCCTAGCTCCAGAGATGACTCATTGGCACCCTTTTCAGGTCTTCGAGGCATAGTGTGGGGGGTCCCCAGCTGACCAACGGCATCCCGAACCAACCATTATCGACAGATTCACAAACGGAGCCGTAGTTTGTGTGCTACGAGCATTCTAGTTGGGCACCTTGAGGCCATTTAGGGGCACTTTTAGGATTTGCTCCGGGGCCACAGAACCTAAACCGGTGAGCGGAATTGGATTTCATTGGCTCCCATAGGTCCACGTGGCCATTGTGTACCAATCCATGGTGGCCATGCATGCTTTGGGGCCTCCGAATGAGAAATTCCCTCCTTGAGCGAATTTGGAATGGCCCTCACTGAGCAAAACCCTAGCTCCAAAGATGGCTCATTGGCAGTGTTTCTGAGTCTTTGAGGCATGGTGGGGGGTCCCATAGCTTAAACTTGACATCCCAAACCCACCAAAATCGATGGATTCTCGAACGAAGCCACTATTTGAGTGCTACAATCATTCTAGTCAGGCATCACGGGGTCATTCAGGGACACTTTGGGGATTTGCTTTGGGGCCGCGAAACCCAAACCAGCAAGTGGACTTGATTCTGTCTACTCCAACAGGTCCATGTGGCCATTGTGGAACTTTCCATGGTGGCCACACATGCTCGAGGGCCTCCAGATGAGAAATGGCCCCCTTTAGTGAATTTGGAATGGACCTCACTCAGCAAAACCCTAGCTTCGAAGATGGCTCATTCGCACCGTTTTCGGGTCTTTGAGGCACGGTGTGGGGGGGGCCTAGCTGAAACCTGGCTTCCTGAATCCATCAGAATTAATAGATTCAGGACCAGAGCCACGGTTTGTCTATTACAAGCATTCCAGTCAGGCACCCCGGGGCCATTCAGGGACCTTTGAGGATTTGCTCCGGGGCCACGGAACAAGCCATAGAATGACGACTGTGGCTTGAATTGGAAAACCGTCGACTCTGATGAATTCAGGACATCGGGATAGTGCTATGGGTGCCCCTCTCCTCTAGTCCCATGGTCTAGGTGTCATTTTGTAGGTCCATTTTGGAAACTAGGGTTTTTCTCAGTAAGGGAGTGTGCAATTTTTGCACATTGGGGTCAAATTTGAAAAATTGTCGACTAGTCACTTATGGCTAGCATTCCTAGCTGGAACATTTCGAGACACACTTGCAGGACTCCCAGGAACCCATTTTTGTTGCATGGTTGGAATTCTATGCCCTCGGTAGGTATCGAGTAGGTGTACCTGAAGGCCTTTTGGATGCGAGATAGAACGAGCCATAGAATGACTGTTACAACGTAATTTTCCACCTTGTGAGAATCAACATTCTTTGGCCTGCAGGATCCATTTCACTGAATCATATCCATTTTATATCCTTCAGACACTATTTTTCCCTATTTTTTCCCTTGTACGCTAGCTGCATCACTATAGCCCACGGGTAGCATGTAAAATGGTAAAAATCACTAGTTTATTACTTTTTACTCCCAAAAAGCGGTCATAGGGTGACCTTTGGCCCTCCATTTTCTCCAAAACGTCTCGATGTGTCCTTTCACTTACCTTTGAGAGAACTATATATTGAGCACATATGGCTTATGGACGGGAGGAGAAAGAAGAGCAAGAGAACTCTAGTGGATTTTTTCCCTATCTTGAGTCTACACTCATTGATCCTTGTAGTTGTGAACCCTTTATGTTCACCTTCCAAACTCCTATTTTAGTTTGATTTTTCCATTCCATGGAGGATTGAAGTGGTGGAGGCACAAGTGGATTGATCTAGATCTTGGTTCAGATTGGTTTCCGACAAGAGGTTAAATCACATTGTACTTCTTCTTGTTTATTAATAGAAATACTCATATTCTCATCCATGAATGTTGTAAATGTTGTTTATACTACATTGGGTTGCATTTACTTGTTATGTCATGGGCCATTGCTATTGATGATGTTAATGTTGTTTATATATCTTACGTACTTGTTGTATATTGGCTGGCAAGACTAATTTGCATATTCAAGTGCATGGATTGAAAAGCTCCAACGGGGATCTACATCAAACGTTTGGATCGAGGTTGGTTATATTCTTCATTATCTTAGCATTATCATTTATATAACATAGTACTGAGAATTGAGTTAATTTCTGGTAGTCAACTGTCTGTTGTGGTCTACCCCAAGCCATAGTGAATTTTCTCCAACACAGAAATGGCGACTCCACTGGGGAAAACATCCATTTTGGGGGATTTTTGAGCATTAGTCCTTAATTAGATTTGTTTTCTATCGAAACTCTGTGTCACTGATTGGCCGTTGAGATACACTATAGAAAACTTGTATTGGAGAAAAATCACTATGGCTTGGGGTAGACCACAACAGACAGCTGACTACCAAAAATCAACTCAATTCCCAATGTTATGCTATATAAATGAAAATGCTAAGATAATGAAGAATATAACCAACCTCGATCCAAACGTTTGATGTAGATCCCCATTGGAGCTTTTCAATCCGCGCACTTGAATCTGCAAATTAGTCTTGACAGCCAATATACAACAAGTACATATAATCTATAAATGGAATTAACATCATCAATAGAAATGGCCCATGGTATAACAAGTAAATGCAACCTAATGTAGTATAAACAACATTAACAACATTAATGGACGAGAGTATGAGTGTTTCTATTAATAAACAAGAAGAAGTACAATGTGATATGACCTCTTGTCGGCAACCAATCTGAACCAAGATCTAGGTCAATCCACTTGCACCTCCACCACTTCAATCCTCCATGAATGGCAAACTCAAACTATGATAGGAGTTTGGAAGGTGAACATAAAGGGTTCACAACTACAAGGATCAATGAGTGTAGACTCAAGATAGGGCAAAAATACACTAGAGTCCTCTTGCTCTTCTTTCTCCTCTCGTCCATAACCCATATGTGCTCAATATATAGTCCTCTCAAAGGTAATTAAAAGGACACATTGAGGCATTTCTTGGGCAGATGAAGAGTCAAAGGTCACCCAATGACCGCTTTTCGAGAGTAAAAAGTAATAAACTAGTGACTTTTACCATTTTGCATGCTACCCGCGGGCTATAGTGATGCAACTCACGGGTACACCTACTGTAATGATGCAGCAAGCGTACAATGGAAAAAATAGGGAAAAACAGTGTCTGAAGGATATAAAATAGTTCTAAGTTAGTGGAATGGATCCTCTGGGCCAAAGAGTGTTGATTCTCACAAGGTAGAATATTGCATTGCAACAGATGCCCCCTAATGTGTGAGGTTAGAGACTGATGCTACAATGGCTGAAATACATCATAAATCTCAAAAGTGGAGTGATGGAGACACAAGTGGAAAGAGCATCTCACTCATCATAATACAATAGTGTCCCTGAATATATGTCGGTAGTACAACAATCCGATACAATGGCCATGAATAGGCAGTACTCAGTGAATACATGTCATAAGTGATCATAGCCATGATCCCTCTGCAGTAAGATATGGTCTCCTGCTGAAAAGGAAACAACTGGTGCAAACTGGAGGTACAAACTGCTAATATCTGAGAGGTGATATCTCAGATGTAAAGTCATCATCATAAGTAGCATACTAAATGCCACTATCGCCTGGGGTCTTCTACACAAGTCTTTGACGGTGCAAGTCCCATCAAGTGAATAAAGGAGTTGAGGTCGAACCTTATGTGACATCGTCTGATTAACAGTCAATGATGTATAACATTAATAGATGTGAGATAACCCACCAATAGTGAAAATGGGCATCAAGGCACAGAGCACAATCATCGAAGTGTGAATAGATGAGTTGAAGTCGAACACTGGGATGAATCCATTGATCAGGGGACATTAATGTATTCGCAAAACTGTCGATGGTGAGAGAACCTGCCACTAATGACTGCAAGCCCCAAGGTAGTCAACCGAACTCTAAGCCTCAAGTTTCGGAATAAATGGGTTGAAGTCGACAGAACGAGACTCATTGGAAGGAAGGAATTAAGGCATCCCCCATCAACTAGCATGAGGTACTAGCTACGCTGAAAGATTTGGAAGAACTCAGGTGAAACGGACTGACTCGATAAGGATGGCCGACATGCAATAGTCAAGAGATTTAAGGAGTGGCTGACTCTGGTTGCACGACTTTCTTTGAACAAGAGCATGAGAAGATGGATAGAATCAGGTAGCATAGACTCGATATAGACTGTGTGATGCAGGAGGCATCACAAAGGGCTCCATAATGACTGGAATCTTAACCAATTGGTGGAGTAAACTAAGAAACAAGTACAGCTCCTAAGGTCCAACTATAGTCTCGACTTATAATGTATGCAGTGGAATGAATGCTCTATTCAAAGGAAACACAACAGCTGCCAACAAGAAGTAGTAACCATAATCCCGTCTGGCTTTATGGAATATTTGATTTTTTTTGTCTTTTTCATATTTGAAAAAGCTTGAAAAAGAATAAAATTGCTAGTACAACAAGTGAGGGAACGAGTGTCAAATAGCAAGCAGACTAGTCCCAAGCAGTGGAACATACCTATGATCAATGCAAGGAAGCATGTGCAAGATGTGGACACTCGAGGGAATGTTCCCTTAGGGTAAACGGTCATCAAGATGCGAAAGATAAATTAAGGTTGTGCTTGGCTCGGAAGGTAAAGTGCTCAGGCACATGGCTAACAAGTGAGTAAGTAGGATCTGACACAAGGCTCAAGCGACAAGCAGGATAATGCAATGCAATCACAACTCGACATAAAAGGGGAGTCCTTTTTTGTAAATTTAGTCTCCTCACCCGAAAAAGTGTAAAACAATGAGAGAAGAACTCTTCTAGTCACGTATGACTAGAGTATAAATTTTAGTAATTAATCCACAAAGGTCCGGAAAAGGGGTAAACTTATACCTAAGTAGATGTTGCTTCAAATCCTTTAACGAGTCTGAAATAACAAATATACTTGACAATCTTGTTTGATTTTGAAAAAGTCTAACAAGGGCTTAAAAAAGACTTTATAAAAATCTTTTCCGTAAAGGTTTAACGATTCAGAAATGGTAAACTCATGACCTCCTTACTATTTTTAACGAGCTCAAAGGAGATATGGAAGAATGCTTGTAATGAGAGCATACGAGTGTTAGGGACATGCAAGACTAGTTCCAAACACATGGGACCAAGCTATGCATAATGCAAGGAACATGAGAAAGATAAGGACACTCAAGGGGTGTCTACAAATTTGGATGGCAAAAGGTTCAAATGCATCATAATAATGGGGAGGCCTAAACCTATATGCAAGGTTCTGAATATGCATGTCATGACCGAAGCACATGTTGAAAAGGACTAGTAACCAAGTATAAGTCCAGCTAAGAATCCTGTCTCCAAGAAACATAAGTACCAAGATCATCTCTAAAACGCGCGTAAAGAAAAATTTGATACAGGTCACCGTGGTAGAAAATTTTTCAACTTCACTATTATCACCTTCAGACATAATGCAGGTAGAGCTAACCACTAAAGGTGCCATAGTACCAATACCTGAGGGATCAAAATGATCATCTTCAAAATGAAGAGCAAAGCTGAGGGATATGAAGGAATCTATAGTGGCAAATTCATCATCACAGGAGTTGGAAATTCTAGAAGTAGAATCGAACTCATCAGGATCACCAATTTGCAGATCTACTGTCAAACTTGATAACACTAGGACTTCCCCCGTCCTGAACTCCTAATGCACTCAAAAAGGCATGATTCTGAGACGGACAGGCCTGCAAAACTTCAAGAACCAACATGGCACACAGTGTTTGGCCCAAATCTTCCACGATGGAGTAGTTATGGGTGGCTCGAGGATTAGGGTTATGTGTAGCGTGCTTAAGAACACCTTTTGGTATCCGTGGCATATTAGAGGGATTCTCGATATGCAAGGAATTGTCAGGAGGGGGGGGGAGGATCACTCCCCAGATTAGGTTGTGGTGCACCATAATCGCATTGACGAGTGGCAACACTAACCTTCGATTGAACCATATTCACACATCCATAACCACTAGTATTGGAATAAGACATTGTCGTCTTAGTAGGTCCGTAACCAGTGGTGGGAGCATGCGAAGCCATGTTTTGATGATGAGGAAGGGGATCCTTTAACATATTTGGGCTCTATGCCAAATGCTTTGATGCTTCTTTGATTCGAGAACATAAGTGAGTAAGATGATCTTCCCCGCAGAGCTTACAAGGAAACTTCACCGTACGCCTAGGTTTACGGTCCTCACCAGCATTTCCTCCTTCCCAAGGAGGGTTGGCATTATTCTTAAGGGGGGGTATTGCGATTGCTACTGTTATTTCCATTGTTTCCACCCTTACGGTTGTTTCTACCCTTTCTATTACCACCAAGTTGTTGGTTACCTGATTGGTTTTTCGATTGCACACTGTGTACATCAGGCGACGGGGTGGAAGTGGAAAAGGTGTGAACCTGTCCGGGAGTAGACTGGTTTAGTGACAAATTTTGCATTTGATTAGCTACCAAATCTACAGGGCGAGTGCTTGTGGATCCTACGATGCCATCGGCATGTGGTCCAGGAACTGACTGAGGCTCATGGCGTTTTCGCGGTGCATCGGGAATAATGTCATACAAAATGCCAGACCGAGACTATAATAAGTCTAACTGCTAGACTTTCAAGATGGCTTGTTCCTCAGTCACAATTCCAAACATTGAAACATCCTTATCAATGTATGGGAGTAGAGACTTGAGGAACCATTCCAACAGAAACTCTAGAGGAATGCTAGCTTTCACTAACCTCTTCCGCTGACGCCACTCTTGAACATGGTCAGAAATATGTGTAGCTTTGTTCTGACGGAAGGTAGACAAAAGTTCAGTACCAATATCATAGCAAACCGAAAACTGGAAATGATCCAAGAAAACCAAAGCATTCTCATTAAAACCCCTATAAGTGTTTCCAGGCAACTCAACATACCACTTCGCGGCTGCCCCCGTGAGGGTGCGTTGAAATAGTCGTAACCTAACGAAATCGTGATTCAATGCATTGGAGGAACACCAAAGGTGAAATGTTGTGACGTGATCACCCGGGTCCTCACCACCTTTACCTTCAAACTTAGGAATGTCCGAAGGGATCTTGGTAGGGACCGGAGGCCAATTAGGGTCGTGACACACTAGATCATTCGTGAGCTTCGAAAGATCCAGAAGGTTCAAACGTGCAAGGAATGGGAGCTGCGACTGGAAAGCTTGATTATCAGCTCCCATAAAAGGTTGGTTGAATGGAACCAAATTATAAGATGGACCAAAAGCTTGACCATGAGGATTAAACTGCTAATAATGAGGACCTGACGGACCATAAGCTTGACCATGGCCATAGGGTTGATAACCTCCTCCGACCTGACCCATATGAGAGTAAGCAAGTATATACATGTTTTGGGCACCATATTGGGGTGGGTTGTACTAGTGGCCAGCACCGACTGTGTTGTAGCAAGGGTTTCCACCATAAGTATGGAGCATATACGTACTATTCGTAGTGGGAACTGAGTTGTAATGACCATAATGGTATGGTATGTTCCCATCCCCAGCATTTGGATCAGCTTGAGTAGTTGTGTGGTGACCATAAGCTTGAGATGTATTCCCAGCACCAGCATTGGTCTTACTAGTAGTAGGGATGGTGGTGTTATCTCCATGTGGATAAGATATATTCCCACCTCCTACATTGGCATTACTAGTGGCGGAAATGGACAAAAAAGTATGTGGTATATGTCCACCCACGTGGTTAGGAGGAGCATTAATATTTGTGAAAGTGGTCTTGGGTTGACGAGTAGCTGCATGTGTATAATGTGGTGGATGGCAAGTCATGTTGCACATAGTGTTCCTATTAGGTTGGGCAATCCCAAGAGGCGGTCTTCTTCCAACATTAGCATTGTTAGGAGGATTATGACCAGTCCCCATATTTTATGCGTGAGTGGACAACATGGTGCCCCCAGTGAGGGTATTTCCCCCAGTGGGTGTAGTGTTGCTAACACCATGACTAGTGCCAGCATGACTACCAAAAGTAGTGGCAGGATCAACTGTGTTGAAACTAGTCATACTATAAGAGAACAAGTTAACATTGGCTGCAGGATCTTCATCGTCAGGTAAGGTTGGCATCCCATAAAGATAATTATCCAGATTCGAAAGATCGAATGGATCGTGTTCGAGTGGATTCGGCCAAATCGAACTAGGTTGAGTCTTAGGTGGATCGCCCCCCCAAGCCTCTCGAGGTGTAGGGGTGTCAGAAGTGGGGTCAACTCTACCCGATGGACTCGTAGGGATTTATCCCATGTCAGAGTGTGCAATAGTCATGACGTCTAGGACATATGTCTCGTAATAATCCGAAGACTCAGAGGGATCCCTCCAGCGTCCCCTAGCAACATGGCGTGAAAGCTCGGCTGGTTCTAAACCAGCCAACCGACGGGATGGGCGGAGAGTAGGACTCCGCACCATGATATTTTCGAAGAGAATATAGAATCAAAACATCCCCTAAAGGCCAACTATTGATCACAAAATAGTAAATCAAAAGAACACACCTAGAGAAACTACAGGCAAGAGCAGACAAACAGAGTGGCTAAATGAGCATCCAACACTAGAGCTGGTATGTCTCGCCTAGGAGAGGCTTGAGACTCCCAAACTATAGCCGGAGGTAACATAATTAGTCATAATGGCCCCCAGACTTCATTGCGTGCATAGGGTCAAGTCCCTATACAACGACAACTATGTTGTCCGACCCCTATCTGACTCAGGACACAAACAGCATAACCACTGCAAGTGCCCTATGCAATACCTAGGTAAGGAAACTATGGTCACTGCAATATAACCAATGCTCAGGGGGACAGTCACAGGTGGGATTCGTCGTATGGGAAGGGTAGCTAAGCCTGAAGAACAAGAGGACAAACCTCCAGTACCCCCAGGTATGAACAAACCCTGGAAATATCTCCCACGTTCAGCCGGTATCAGAGGGATATCTCTTCAACCAACTTCTCGTGACGTCGTGCTTAACTCGGGATTGACTAGAGCTTCCTGAGATCACCGATATATACCATGGATTCCTCCACTCCCTAGTCAGACACCTAATGTTTCGTCTAGTAGTCTTGGATTGTTAACTCACAATGATCTATTCCAAGACTCTAAACCTATGCTAGTTGGTGTACCCTATAAATAAAATTAGCCTAATCAATTTTAAGATTAAGCGTTAATTTTAATGGTTGTGGTTACTCAAGGTATATGATCATGAAAATAGTGATGTGTATGACTCTATACTATGCAAAATCGTCAAATCCTAGACTCATCTATTCAATGAAAACAATGCCACTAACATGCAAAATCAATCCAACGGTTTCGAAATAAATATGCAATCCTTTTATATTTTTCGATGCACAATCAAAATCTAAATGAAGGCAAAAGTACTCAATGCAAGATGCAGTACATAAAAGCAAATTTTTTGTATTTTCTCTTATAAACAAAAGGAAAATGCAAAACTATATCTATATTTTTTGTATTTTTCAATATAAAGAAATGAAAAATGCAAGCAAAATCCTCCTATCTAGTCATTGATATGCCAAGGAGATCGCTAAGACAACCCAGCAGATACCAAACAGTAAGACTCAGCCAACGGAATGATATCAAAAGGAAAAAACCAACAAGGCTAAATCCAAAGATGGGTAAAAAACCAACAAGGCTCAACCAAAAGAAAAGAAGAGTTATGGTCACAACCAAGGCATGGAACAGTCAAGAAACAAACCAACAAAGAATCAGGATCATCCAAAGCCAACCCAACAACAACCAAAAGTCATAAATCAACCAAATCCAGAGTTGTATGCTACTGTCGAAGGAAAACCTGCGGGTACCCGCGCGCAGTAGAGTAAACAAAGGCGAGTGTATGTGGGCAAAGCTAAGCTAGCCCATGGGTAAGGAAAGGAAAATGGGAAAACAAAGAGTCCAATGGCTCAGAAAAATCAAGTTTTCTATAGTGTATCTCAATGAAAAATAAGTGACATAGAGCTTCGACAAACAGCAACTCTAATTAAGGACTGATGCTAAAAAATCCCCAAAAATGGATGTTTTCCCCAGTATGGTCACCATTTATGTGTTGGAGAAAAATCACTATGGCTTGGGGTAGACCACAACAGACAGCTGACTACCAGAAATCAACTCAATTCCCAATGCTATGCTATATAAATTACAATGCTAAGATAATGAAGAATATAACCAACCTTGATCCAAACGTTTGATGTAGATCCCTGTTGGAGCTTTTCAATCCATGCACTCGAATCTGCAAATTAGTCTTGACAGCCAATATACAACAAGTACATATAATATATAAATGGCATTAACATCATCAATAGCAATGGCCCATGATATAACAAGTAAATGCAACCCAATGTAAGATAAACAACATTTACAACATTAATGGACGAGAATATGAGTATTTCTATTAATAAACAAGAAGAAGTACAATGTGATACGACCTCTTGCCGGAAACCAATTTGAACCAGGATCTGGATCAATCCACTTGTGCCTCCACCACTTCAATCCTCCATGGAATGGCAAACTCAAACTAGAATAGGAGTTTGGAAGGTGAAGATAAATGGTTCACAACTACAAGGATCAATGAGTGTAGACTCAAGATTGGGAAAAAATCCACTAGAGTTCTCTTGCTCTTCTTTCTCCTCCCGTCCATAAGCCATATGTGCTCAATATATAGTCCTCTCAAAGGTAAGTGAAAGGACACATCGAGGCGTTTCTTGGGAAGATCGAGAGTCAAAGGTCACCCAATGACCACTTTTTGGGAGTAAAATTAATAAACTAGTAATTTTTACCATTTTACATGCTACCCACGAGCTATAGTGATGCAACTCGCGGGTACACCTACTGTAGTGATGCAGCAAGTGTACAAGGGAAAAAATAGGGAAAAATAGTGTTTGAAGGATATAAAATGGTTATGATTCAGTGTAATGGATCCTCTAGGCCAAAGAGTGTTGATTCTCACAAGGTGGAAGATTATGTTGTAACAAAACAGGTTTTTTTTTAGCCATTAGACTCTTTATTTGCCCATTTTCCTTTCCTTACCCGCGGGCTAGCTTAGCTCTGCCGCGTACACCCGCCTCTGTTTACTCTACTACTTGCGGGTACCCCCAGGTATTCCTTTGACAATAGTGTACAACTCCGGCTTTGGTTGATTTATGACTTTTGGTTGTTGTTGGGTTGGCTTTGGATAATCCTAAGTCTTTGTTGGTCTGTTTCTTGACTGTTCCATGCCTTGGTTGTGACCAGAACTCTTCTTTTCTCCTTGTTGATCCTTGTTGTTTTTTTACCCATCTTTGGATTTAGCCTTGTTGGTTTTTTCCTTTTGAGCTCATTCCATTGGCTGAGTCTTACTGTTTGGCATCTGCTGGGTTGTCTTAGTGATCTTCTTGGCATATCAGTGACTAGATAGTAGGATTTTGCTTGCATTTTTCATTTCCATATATTGAAAAATAAAAAAACATACATATAGTTTTGCATTTTCTTTTTGTTTATAAGATAAAATACAAAAAAAAAAAAATTGCTTTTATGTACTGCATCTTGCATTGAGTGCTTTCTTCCTTCATTTAGATTCTGATTGTGCATCGAAAATATAAAAGGAATGCATTTTTATTTCGAAACCATTGGTTTGATTATGCATGTTAGTGGCATTGTTTTTATTGGATAGTTGAGTCTAGAATTTGATGATTTTGCATACTATTGAGTCATACACATCACTAGTTTCATGACCATATCCCTGGAGTAACCACAACCATTAAAATTAATGCGTAATCTTAAAATTGATTAGACTGATTTTATTTATAGGGTACACAAACTAGCATAGGTTTAGAATCTTGGAATAGATCATTGTGATTAAACAAACCAAGACTACTAGATGAAACATTAGGTGTCTGACCAAGGAGTGGAGGAATCCATGGTATACATCGGTGTTCTCAAGAATCTCTACTTAAACCAGAGTTAAGAACGAGGTCACGAGAGGTTGGTTGAGGAGATATCCCTTTGATACTGGATGAACGTGGGAGATATTTCCAGGATTTGTTCGTATCTTGGGACTCTTGGGGGAGTTGACCCTCATTGAGTTTCAGGCTCAGCTACCCTACCTATACGATGGATCCCACCTGCGACTGTCCCCCTGAGAATTGGTTATATTGCGGTGACCATAGTTTCCTTACCTAGGTATCGCATAGGGTACTTGCAGTGGTTATATTGTTTGTGTCCTGAGTCAGATAGGGGTCGTACATTACAGTTGCCATTGTATTGGGACTTGACCCTGTGCACGTAGGGAAGTCTGGGGGTCGTTATAACTTATTCTGTTACCTCTAGATATAGTTTGGGAGTCTCAAGCCTCTCCTAGGAAACACATACCGGCTTGTTGATGCCTCATAAATCGTAGCATCAATCACCAAGGGATTCTCCATGGTAGATAGTCCCAATTAGATCATCTACCGTTTGATGTAGGGAATCCGTCCGGTTAATGGTTTCGGCTATCGTAATATTTAAAGATTCTTATCCTTAGCACCGATTGTGGCCCGATCTACCGTTTATGTATTTTATTTTAAAGATGAAATGCAAGTGCCCTAAGCTAAATGCAGGTAACTGATCTAATCTAAAATAAGACTGTGGAAACAAATTTAATCTATCCTTGCAAGGAGCAAACTGTAAAGATGAGTAATAAACTAAAAGAAACATCTAAAGATCAGATAGATAGCTATTCAATCATAAAGATGCATCTACAGCAGAATACAAAAGATATTAAAGATAGCTTTAATTCAGTTAATACATTTCATTACTCATTTGAGAGAGATATCTTTGCACAGAAAATAGAAGAATCATTCATTATAGAGAAGTAATTCACAACAGTAAAGAAATATCTCACATCATATGGATGATGCGAGAGTAATCCAGTAAACATTCAATGCATCTTTCAGGAAAAAATGTAGTCTCCCAGGATTTCATTAGGTAAAATCAAATTCCTTATACATGTAGAGAAATAGTTCACGTACAAGCTAGAAACTGTCCTTCACCTGCCAAAAGTTTGTTTTACTCTGCATTAACCATCTATATATAAGTTTACAAAATGCCTCTAGGACTACCACCTGTCTCCTTTCTTTAATTTCCCTTTTTTTTTTAATTTTCTTTTAAATGCTCTACAAAATGAAGTGATTCATGGCCTCCTTTACATAACAGAAATGAAATTGACAGTTTTCCTTTGACTTCATGATTTGACAACAGGGAAAAAATAAAAACAATGCATTATGTCGATTGAGATAATTCTGGAGTGGTGCCTCTGCTTCAACTGTAGTGGTCGTTCCAGGTGCTTCTGTCTTAGATGGTGTCTCTGCTGTAGATAATGTGCCTTTATCGATCCGTGCATTGCTACTACCTTCTTATTTTCCTCTGCAATATAGCTGAACCAAACACCATTGTATCTTATAACAACATTAGCAGGTGAAGGAAGCAAGATTTTCTTAGAAGTCACATGCTTGTCGAGTTCTGCCTCGATGTTCTGCATTTTTGCTATTGCTATCTGGAGGATTCCATGGAGCATTTGATTGTGTACTGATGGTAGCCCGATGTAGTGATGGAGATCATCTGTGGATAACACATCAATTATTTTCACATATTCCATTTGAAAGCCCAGCTCATCTTTTAAATCGGAGAGGCATTGCTCTTTACTTGGAAATTCATCAAGGGTCTGGGGAAATAAAACCTTGTACTTTTGATGCACTTCTTGAATCTTTTGATACAGGCTATTAAATTTTTGCATTATAACCTGGATCTTAGCAATTAGTTTGGCGTCGGAGTTCTTGCAAAATTCCATGAGGGCTATATCTTCCTTAAAATTGACTACAGATTTGAACGGGAGGTGCTTGGGGAAATCCACCTTTCCTTCTCTCCACTCCATCTGGCTCAAAATGTTTGCTTTTACCCGAGTGTACTTGTTTCTAAGTCTAACAGCTTCAGCATTAATTTCCTTCATTCTATCCAGCATGGTCTTAAGTCTGCAAACCTCTTCAGTAATTAGTTCTTGTGTTGCATACATTTGTCTCAAGATGTCACATGACTGCTCGTGAAAGGGAGACATGTCCATTGCTCTATTATTTGCTTTCTCTAACTGCTCAGTCATTAACTCCTTGTCTTCTTCTAATTGAAAAATTTTGGCCTCAGAATCATTCTTCTCTGCTTCAAGTACCATTATTTGGACTACCAGGTGTTCCTTTTCTCCTTCTAGGTGTTGAAATTTATCTGACAACTCCTTGTGATCAGACAACAAGCGATTGTACTTCTTTACTACGAGCTCCCTATAAGAATGCTCATTGTCCACGGTGTGTTGTAGCATTGATCCCTTTTCTTAGCTGACTCGAACTCATTAACTATATTGGTTACATTGTCTTCGTTTGCTTTGGCTCCTGCCACAACAGCAGATGCAATAGCTACAGGAGTTTGTTTTTTGTTCTGCATAGCAGTAGTTTCACGATGGGTGACAATGTCCGACTCAAAAGGTCTCTTTAACCTTGTCTTTGACTTCAAAACAATAGATTTCCTATCCCTGTTATATACAAATATGTTCCACTGGGACACACTATGATCTTTTGTTGGGGTGAAAGGGGTCAGTGGGAGATTTTCTATGGGGACATTCTCTTCAGCAGGTGGGGTCTGTACCAATTGGGATGAACCTATGTCCCTGTACTGTGTATTAGAACCACTAGCTCGTGCATCTTCATTTTCCTTGTTTTCTTCTTCGGCCCTGCATCATCTTTCTTCTTCTTCAGCCTTTAGCCGATTTTCAACTGCCTCTCTCTCTTCCTGCTCTCTAGCATCTTGCTGCAATCTTGCCTCTTCTAACTATTGATCCCAAAGCCTTTGGGCTTCTTCCTCTTGCAACCTAAGAGTTTCTGCCTCCTGAAGCTTAAGGGCTTGTTCTTGCTCCTTCTACAACTTGTCAGCAATTTCTTTCCGAGTTCTATCTGCTTCCTCATTTAGCCTCTACTCTTCATTAGCAAGATCTTCCACTACTTCCTTTTCTTTCTGGGACTTGGCTTCTTGGGCACTTTGGACAGTGGTTGAGCTATAGCTTGTTCCACCTTTGTAGTGGCAGATTTTCAACTCAGTCATGTTGCTGATTCCCCTATATACTTCTTCATCCTCATCGTCATAATCGGCATAATCAAAGTGGGCATACAATTCTTTACAGTGCTCTGCAACTTTGTTTTGTCTGTCATTTCTATGAAATATTGCTTCTCCGATGTGAAAACCTTTTATCTCTTGAATGAATTCCTCATCTAACGTAACCCATGATAACTTATATGCTCCCACATAGAATGGCAAGGAAGGGAATGAAGCCTTCCTCAACTTATTTAAAAATCCTCCTACTCCATCTAGAAAAACTTGCCTAACTGCTTCTTTCAAGACTATGTAATCAGTGGCATATCTGGGCAAGATATATGGTGGCTTGGAGCCTCCATACATTCTGATATAAGTACCATCTTCGGAAAAGTAGAAGTCGCCATAATTTTCTAGCATCACCATGGCATTCTCTGATAAGCAATTGGGTTCTTCGCTAAACATTTGCTCATAGAGAGGTATGATGAACTCCTCACAGATGAGTTTGTAATGCATCCTGTAATTCTGAGCCCACAGTATTTTATAGGTAGTATAGACTAGGGTGTTGGACTAGTCCCAAACACAATCTAGCTTAGGGAAAGGGAGCTTTTCCAAGATGCAATCAATGTGATATGAAGACATATAAAATTCTGATTTCTTTAGAGCCAGTCCTTCTTGGGATGCAGTTACAGCGGATGACAAACTATAGGATAGGATAGTTTCCCAATCAAAGACAGTCCCTTTAAATGCCACATAATGAATGATGGGTGCCCATTATATCCTGTAGAAAGTTCCATCATGCATGCCAAAAATTATGCTTAACATGAGGGCGATCATCCGAAAAGGAGCTCTCAGATTTTGAACTTCATATTCATCGTTGTCTCTTTTCCTGGGTTGCTTTCCTATGATTAACAGCTTCTTAGCCATCTCAAGATTGTCCATCTTCCCTAGCCACTCATCATTCAGTGGCTACTGAGAGCACGATAATTTGTAGGATACTGCAATGTAGGCTAGATGGAACGAGGCAAACGACTCTCCTTTGCTATCATGCAATACTTTAGTTACTGGGTTTGCATGCTTGAAAATCCATCCAATTACCTCTAAGTAGGGAAATAGATCAGGACAAGTGGAATCTTTGGATATGCTGGAGCTTTTGATGTTTTGATAAATGTGCTCCTCCTCCAAGAGAGCTCCTGGAATGTTTTGATCTCTGAGCATACGGTAAACATCTCCCAATTTCACTTCGGGGGGGACACCTGTGGGGGACTTGGTATCCTCAAACAAAGTTTCAACTCTTGGTTGTGCTAGTTCTGGCTCAGCCAACTTAGCTCTCTTTCTACTACCCTTCAGCATGTTGGCTTAATCCCATCAAGCAACTATGCATGAATAAACATAAGATTGAAAAATAGTACAGAACATAGCGCAAAATGCAGGAATTTTTTAAAACAAAATATCGACATGATAATACATAATACTGCCAAATGAAGATGAAAGCAAAGATTTTGTTTCAGCACAACTACACTTCTCCCAACCAAGAAAATCCATTTTGGGGGCGCGCTACCTGAGTTGTGTTCCTTTTTTTTTGGTTTGTTCAGAATTTCTTCAGACGACAGCGCGAGTGGCGCAATGGGTAAAAGCCAGCCAGAAAGGTTGAAGCTTGTAGGTTCAAGGGACTTTAGGGGAAAGCTGAAAGGGCACATGGTTATAAAATACAGGTTTGGGAATGACCAAAATAACAACACATGTAGACGTCTACCGGCCATGCAGCCCACATGGGGTATCGTTACCAAGAAAAGATTTACAGATTTAGCAAAATAAAAAAACAGTGGTAGAACCACCTACTTGGAAAAATATTGTTGGTATCGCGGAGGTTGACTATGCTGCGGGTGAGCTAAGCGGATCAATCTAATAGCTTTGAAACGGCATTCTCCAGTACAAATTCTAAAAATAGAAACAAACCAAACTCCCCAAAACCTTATATAAAGGTTGACACGTGCGGGCATTTAATAGGTTGGTGGAGGCTTTAAAAAGGCATTTAAAACGAGTACGGCGGGGTCACCTCGACATTTTTGGTATTAAAGCGTAACTGCCAAAAGCGGGAGGAAGGGCAAGCTCACCCAATGTTGCAGCAAAGACTCATAAGTTCTATCCGCAGTTTCAGCGAGAGTTACTGAGTTTAACCGATGTCGTGGCAGAAACTCGCAAGTTCCATCTGTAGTTGAAGGTTTTGCGACTTGAGTAACGTGTCCACTCGTTGCGGCCAAAGATCGAGAACCATTCCGACATTGCAGCGGAACATCGTGATTTTTCCGCCGTTGTGGGGACACTTGCCAAGTTTGTCCGAAGTTTTCTTTGCACCTTGGTAAAAGAATGATGATAACCTTTCGCCGTTGTGGGAAAAATTCTTGAGTTTGTCCGCTGTGGCGGGAGGACTCACCGAGTTCGCTCGAAGTTTCGGATGGACTTGGCGATTTCGCCCAAAAGGTACAAGGTAGAAACATTTGATAAAAGAGGCGCCCGTTACGGCTGAACTTTATGAGCTCTTCTGCCATTGCAGGTGAAAAGATTGAGTTCTTCCACCATTGCGGGTGAAGAGCTTGAGTTCTTCCACCGTTGGGGGTGAAAAACTTGAGTTCTGACTTAGAAGAAAAAGATCAATAAACTGAAAAGAAAGGTTTCTCCTATAAAAACTAAGTATGACAAAACTTCTAAGGAAAGTTTAACTCCTAAGTAAATTTATAAAAGAAGTAAAAAGGAGGGGCCCCAATATCTACAAAACATTTGGGGGGGTTTTGTTGCAGCAACAACAATTGGCGATTCTCTTGTGAACACAGATCTCTAAAAAAAAGCACTCTCCTTTGGGGTAGAAAACTTACAAACTACTGATTTACATGAGTGAAAAAATGTCTCCATAGTTCAAGTTTCGTGAATACTATGATCACGCTCATCATCATGGTCATTTTGGGAGAGGGTAACTTAGAATCATACTTCTTTCGGACTGTCTCAGGGCCGGAGTATGGGGTTCATTTTAGAATTCTTCCTTTTGGAGATCAACTTAAAAAGACTCCACAGGATCATAACAATATCTTATAGTAATATTCATTTGTTCCTCATTCCCATGCTATTTATACCCTTTTGGATATTTCTTGATGACTTTTGTCATTTGAGTCTTCCAGAAATGAGTTTCTTCAACTTGCATATTTGATTTCTCTGGTTCTTCAATCCATAATGTTCTTTTGTGTGAGTGATAAGTTTGTTTGATTATCATGCCTCACGGACGGAGAAGAACCTTGTCGAGCTGATTTATTTGGATAGCTTTCTTGACTAAAAATGCTTAGTATCTCTCTGTCATGCTTTGATTGAGGTGAGAATTTCTAGAAATCAACTCTCTAAAATAAGCCTTTTGGCTTTCGTTTGTAGCATGGGATCATTTTAAATGCCATATATCTATAAGACATGCTTTCTTTCCATGCGTCTGATTATAGAAAAATCCTTGAGGCAGATAATTATGTTAAAGTGAATGGGGCCCCAAGATAGTAGGAAAGAAACATTGAATCTTAGTTATTAAAATAGGGTTTTTTTGACCAATCAACGAAAGGATCTCTAATATTCCTGAAAATCAATCATTGAAGACAAAGTCACCAAAACAATTCTTTCTAAGTGGTTTTCACCCTTTCAGGACTGAGTTTAGACTGAAGATCTATCTTCTTCCTTACCAACCACTGAGCTGGAGTTTATTGAAGGATAAAAGAAAACATCTGAGTGTAGAAAACAAAAAACTGACTTCAAAGAAAAGATAAAAGACAAAACGAAAACAAAATTTTATGTACAAAGGCGACTTGACAGAACTAGGAGAAATACTGTTTCAAAGCAAGTTCGTTTAGAGGCAGGGTTACCTCCTCTCCTTGTAAATCTTTCAGTTTGTAGGTATTTGGGCCAAGCTTTTCAGAAATTTGGTAAGGGCCTACCCATAAATGCTGAAATTTCGTATGCATTCCTTTACCTTCATGGGAATGGTCCCATTTCAAAACTAGGTCACCTACTTCAAAACTTCTCTTGCCATATTTTCTCTTATCGAACCACCTATTGACTATGTTTTGGTGTTGGTGGAATCGGTCTTTAGCTTTCTCTCAGGATTCTTCAAGTTTCAGCAAGGTGTTAATTCTGGATTGTAAAAACTGGCTACTGGAACCTTGGGAGGCTTGGACCAATTGCAAATATGGGAGTAAGATGTTGGGAGGGAGGATGGCTTCTTTACCATAGACAAGGGTATATGGGGAAACCCCTAAAGCGTGTTTTGGAGTAACCCTATCTTCCCATAAAGCACTTGGGAGATCTATGTGCCAGCTCCTCTGATTTTCAATCATGGTTTTCTTAAGAATCCGAATGAGGTTTTTGTTTGAAGATTCAGCTAATCTGTTTCCTTGAGGATAATAATTGGCTGAATAGTGTAACTTAATTCCTCTTTCATAAACAAATTCATTTATCTTAAAAGATGAAAAATAAGTTGCATTATCAAAGACTAGGGAAATTGGAATCCCAAACCTGGTTCTAATATTTTCCTTTAAGAAATTGATAACTGCATCCTCGTTGATTTTGCGCAATGGGACAACCTCTGTCCATCTTATAAAATAGTCTGTGGCTGTCAAGATATACCGATGCTGCAGAGAAGAATTTGTTTTTATTTCTCCAATGACATCTATGCCCCATTGCTCAAAAGGCTCTGAGATAATCATGGGCTGCAATGGTCCTGCCGCTTTGGGTAACTTCCTTGCACTCCTTTGACATACATCACAGTTCCTTGCATAGGCGTGAGCATATTTGAACATGATAGGCTATTAATATCGATCCCTTAGTATTTGGTGAGTTGTTGTATCTCTGTAATAATGTCCTCCAGTGGGGCCATCGTGAGGTTCTTTGACCACCTTATTTTCATCTTCTTTCTGTAAACATCTGAGAAAGATGCCATCATAATGTTTTCTAAAAATTATGCCATCAATAATCTAGTACGCTGTTGACTTCAAACGAAGTGTCCTTATTTGCTTAGAACCCCAGTGCTCTGGTAAGTATCCGTGTTGTAAATAGTATACTAGATCTCTATACCAGGATTCGGGAGTTGTAAAAATAGGGCATACCTCGGCCATGTTTAGTTCAACTTCATTTTCCCAACTCTGCTCTTCATCAACTAGATGTTCAGTGAGCAATTTACATAGGCCCTGACCTTTAATGATGGTAACTGGTTTAAATTCTAAATCATATTCTTGAAGAGCTGTAACCAAATTCCCTCTTCTTTCTCCTAATTCCTTCTAGACGAAAAGAGATCTGACAGTTGGATGGGGAACTATGAATTTAATTCAGTTCTTAAGAATATATTGCCTGAATTGCTTTACCACTTTGAATACTGCGTATGCTTTCTTATCAACAACAGGGTAGTTTAGTTCGGCACCTTGCAGACCAATGCTCATGAAAGAAATTGGGTATTCATCTCCTGCTTCTACCTTTTGTGTAAGCACAGCTGTGAGGGAATCATCTGAAGCAAAGGTATACAAAATAACATCTTTTTCAAAATCTGGACTTCTTAGAGAGGGGGCATTGGCTATGGCTGCTTTGATATCCTTAAATGCGTCCTTCTCTAAATATGTCCACTTGAACTGCACACTTTGCTTGACCATTTGTTGCAAAGGTTTGATGGTCTAAGTGAAGTCAGGGACAAATCTTCGAACAAAATTGATTGTGCCCATAAATGATTGCATAGATTTTTTATTATGAGGCATGGTAATTTTATTGATAACTTGCACTCTCTCTTGATCTATCGAAATTCCCTTATTTGAGATAATGTGACCCAAAAGTTTTCCTTCAAGAACAACAAAGACACGTTTATTGGGATTTAGAGAAATGTCGTGTTTCCTGCATCAGTCATAAATATGTTTTAAATCGAAAACATTGTATTCTCTTTTTTTTAAAATACTGTTACATCATCCAGATAGACTACAACACAATGACCACCTAAACCTCGAAAAGCAATGTCCATTGCTCGCTGGAAAGTTGCTTCTACATTTATCAAGCCGAAAGGCATTCTTCGGTATGCAAATGTTCCCCACTTGGTGCGGAAAGTTGTCTTAAGACAATCTCCTTCTACTACCAACACTTGATTGTAACCAAAGAAACCATCGAGTAGAGAAAACATTTCTACTCGTGATACCATCTGCAAAATTTGTTCCATTGAGGGAATAGGGTAATTATCTTTATTAGATGCTCTGTTTAGGTTTCTGAAGTCTACACATAGTTTTATTTCTCTAGACTTCTTCCTTACAGGAACTAAATTAGTGACCCATTACGAATGTCGGACTTTAAAGATGATCTTAGCGTCTAATAACTTCTTTAATTCCTTCTAAATTAAAGGCTCGAGAGTAGGGTGCATCCTTCTTAGCTGCTACTGAAAAGGTTTAACACCTGCTTTCATTGGTATAACATATTGAATGATATGAGTGTCATTTTTTTTTAGATCTTCATATGTCCAAGCGAACACATCTTTGTATTGCCGAAAAAGTTTGATGAATTTGCCTCTTTCACCCGGCGAACAGCATCTACCGAGATTGACATATTTTGGCTTGGCTTCTGTACCTAGATTTATCAATTCATGCTGCATAGTAGAACTATGAGTTTTCACATTTGATGGTCTCTTGAACTTGCTTTGCAGATCGAACAAACTTTCAAGTGATCTCACTCCTTTAGGAATGAAATTTCTTTTGACTGCGTCCTTATCTTGCAAATCAGCATCATGTTTTTCTTCATCTATAACAGCTTTTGGAAACATGTTTTCATTGGTAAGGAAACTAATGATTTGGTTGTCATTATCTAACACCCTAAAAAACTAAAATTTGTTATATTATCCGGAACAGAAGGCCTGAAAACCAATTCAATAGAACATTTATTATTAGTAGGAACTAACCTAGAAGGAGAGGTAGCTAGAAGTCAGCAGCAGCATTTTGTAATCTGGGAACAGATTTTATATTAAAAGCTTCAAAGTTTGTAATCAAATGCCATACCTCAAACTGATATCCCTTCAGATGTGGTGAAAGACAATGGATCGTGTCTCTTACCTGTCTGACAACTATATCTGAATCACCAAAGAATTTGAGGTATTTAGCCTTTAAACTGATGGCTTTCTTTAATCCATGGACCAAAGCTTCGTATTCAGCAATATTGTTAGTACAATCAAACTCTAATCTACATGATAAGAAATACTTTTTGTTTTCAAGACCAACTAACACACATCTGGCTTCGAACCTTCCGAGGTCTTGGAACCATCGAAATATAATACCCAAAAAACATTCTTTGATCTAACTAAGTTAGTATCTTTATCCTCTAAATCAGCAATTAAGCTAACTATATTACAGACAATATCATCAGTCTGGGAGAATTGAAGGAGATCATCCTATTCATCTAAGTCATGGAAAACACTTTCGGATTGATAATTACCCGATTCATTTTCCAAGAAACAATTTCCCAATACTGAAGATGAAAAAGCTACAGCTTCATTTTTTTCTTCTAGCTGAGTCACATTCTACGTCATGTGTGGTTCTCGTAGTACTTTGATCTGATTTTGCCTATTTTGGTATGGTAACCATAAGTGAGACCAATCTGTTGCAAAATAAGCATCTAGTTTTGTAGACCAGTCCCTACTCAATATCAAACCATAAGCTTCCAGAATATCAACTACCATTATATCTATGAACTGACACACTCTAGAATCAACAGACAATCTAATAAGCACATCTTTCATTTCCCCGATTACTTTAACAGTAGTTCTATCTAGCTGAATAATCTAGGCTTGAGATGGAATTGGCTGCCCATTGATCTTTCTACAAATAGACAGAGGCATTACATTCGAGGAAGCCCCAGAATATACTAAACAATTATGCACGTTGTAATTGAAGATTTCAAAGGTCAACAGAAAAGGTAATGTTTGGGATTTAGATTTCCCGCCAATACTAGCTTCATTTATTTCGGGATATTCTTGAGTGTCTGCTAACGGAGCGCTTGATTGAGATTCAAGAGCTTGTAACAACTTCTTTCTTTGTTGAGGAAAACTAAAATATCGAATATAGACACATTTGCTTTTACTTTCTTTGTCTTTGATTATATCATATCCCATGTCACATTCCTTTACAACATTTGGTTGATTGTTTGTCTTGTTTAAGTCTACCTTAGTTTGCTGAGTCATTTCTATGTTTGGTTGTTTGGTAGGTATTTGGTTAGCCTTGGGCTACTGTGGAATAACCGTGATGTGCCTTTTAGGTATTTCTTTGGAGGATTTAGGTTTGGCCATGGTTGAGCTTGGATCGGTGATAGAACCTTTACTATGGGTAGTGATATTGACTACTGAAACTTGACTTTCTTCGAGGTCATCTTCCATTAGCTCAATTAAAGGTACCTAGTCCCATAAGACCATAGTGGTGTCTGGGGTGGGGTCTTCTGGTTCGGGAGTTTGCTCTTTTGGAGGATTGTCTTGATCCAGAATTTGTGAGTCCAGCATTTTGTTCATCACTAAGTTCATTGAATTTATCCATTGTGGATAGCTTTTTTCAGAGTGTGGTTCCTGATGAAAAGTGCAGAAATGTTCCATTCCTACTTCATTTAAATTTAAAACAGGAGAGTTGTTCATAAGCGGATGCAGCTAGTCATTTTCTTCTCTTTTTTGTATAAAGGCTTAAAAGGCTTCCTGGATGTACTTACCGCTCTAACCTTTTCAAGGTCTACAATTTTATTTGACAGCTTTTGCATCCTTTTGACTACATTTTCCATGTCTGCCGATGGCTCTTCTTTGTTTCTTGTTAACAGCAGGGTTTTCTTAGTAATTGTTGGTTTTGCTTCTATATCAAGAACGTTTTTAGCAATGCTATCTGCTTCTTCCTCTACCTTGCTAGCTTCTTCAAAAATTTCTATTAAGGTAGTTTTCTTAGTTCTTTTAACAAACATTGCTATGGGGGGATCGAGCGTTGTTGTATAATATTCAACTAAAGAGTCTTCTGCAAGTTTAGTTGCTTCACTAAAATTATTTAATAGTGTAGTGAATCTTTGGTTAAATTCTTGAACCTTTTCTTTCTTCTCCATTCTCATGGATAGCAATTCTTCAATGAGTGTAGCTATTGTCTTCTGATTCCCATATTTATTTAAAAAACATTTCTCAAATTCTTCACAATTCGATATTAAGCTAGCTTGTAAACTAAAGTACCAGGATGATACCTTAGGCTCAAAAGTATATGGAAAGATTCTACAGACTACATCTTCGTGTTGTACATTTAGAAGGCTCAAAGCTAAATAAAAGCTCTTAAGGTGATCCTTAGCATAGATACCTTTTTCAGGGTCATACTTAGGCAAAACCTTCTCAGGATTCTTAGGAAGATTCTAAAAGGGTCCAACTAAATTTAATGGTCCTCTTTCTATCCATGAAGGTATAACCATATTTCCCCGTGGCGAATTAGGTGGAGTATCGTGTGGAGTGTGAGGTGGAGAATTATTTGGACTGTAAGGCTCCTCAAGATCTTGAAGGTTTTCAAGTTCAATTTCTCTAAGACGTTCTATGATTTCTTCCAGGGATAAACTTACTAATTCTTCAAAGTTCTGGACCAAAATAGAATCATGTGTATATTTTCTTTCCCTTCTTGGAGCTCTTCTTCTAGGAAGAAAGGGAATCACGTTTAAACCGCCAAGCTATTTAACATAAGCATGGGTATGCCTTCTCAGGTTTGTTACTTCCTCAAAAGGTATAACATACAGTGTTTCTTGATTTTCTTGATTTTCAAATTCAGAATTGGGATTTTTTTATTTGTCACTTCCACATCTGAATTGTTTGGGATTGTTGTTTTAAGTGGGTTTCCAGATGGATCTCCTCTTAAAGAAGAGTCTCCTGTATCAGCCATACACTGGTGTCCCTCCTTCTAGCGCCAAAAACTATTGATTCCTCGGAAATCGTAGCATCAATTAGCAAGGGATTCTCCCTGATAGACAGTCCCAATTAGATCATCCATCGTTTGATGTAGGGAATCCGTCTAGTTAACAGTTCTGGTTACCGTAAGATTTAAAGATTCTTATCCTTAGCACCGGTTGCGGCCCAATCCGCCGTTTATGTATTCTATTTTAAAGATGAAATGCAAGTGCCCTAAGCTAAATGCAGGTAACTGATCTAAACTAAACTAAGACTGTGCAAACAAATTTAATCTATCCTTGCAAGGAGCAAACTATAAAGATGAGTAATAAACTGAAAGAAACATCTAAAGATCAGACAGATAGCTATTCAATCATAAAGATGCATCTACAGTAGAATACAAAAGATATTAAAGATAGCTTTAATTCAGTTAATACATTCCATTACTCATTTGAGAGAGATATCTTTGCACAGAAAATAGAAGAATCATTCATTACAAAGAAGTAATTTACTACAGTAAAGAAAGATCTCACAACATATGGATGATACGAGAGTAACCCAGTAAACATTCAATGCATCTTTTAGCAAAAAATGTAGTCTCCCAGACTTTCATTAGGTAAAATCGAATTCCTTATACATGCAAAGAAATAGTTCATGTACAAGCTAGAAACTGCCCTTCACCTACCAAAAGTATGTTTTACTCTGCTCTAACCATCTATATATAAGTTTACAAAATGCCTCTAGGGCTGCCACCTGTCTCCTTTCTTTAATTCCCCTTTTTTTTTAATTTTCTTTTAAATGCTCTACGAAATGAAGTGATTCATGGCCTCCTTTACATAACAGAAACAAAATTGACAGCTATCCTTTGACTTCATGATTTGACAACAAGGAAAAAACAAAAACAATGCATTATGTCTATCGAGCTAGTTCTGGAGTGGTGCCTTTGCTTCAACTATAGCAGTCATTTCAGGTGCTTCTATCTCAGATGGTGTCTCTGTTGTAGATAATGTGCCTTTATCGATCCCTGTCATTGCTGCTACCTTCTTATTTTCCCCTGCAATATAGCTGAACCAAACACCAGTGTCTCTTATAACAACATTGGCAGGTGAAGGAAGCAATATTTTCTTAGAAGTCACATGCTTGTCGAATTCTGCCTCGATATTCTGCATTTCTACTATTGCTATCTGGCGGATTTCATGGAGCATTTGATTGTGTACTGATGGTATCCCGATGTAGTGATGGAGATCATTTGTGGTTAACACGTCAATTCTTTTCACATATTCCATTTGAAATCCCAGCTCATCTTTTAAATCGGAGAGGCATTGCTCTTTACTTGAAATTCATCAAGGGTCTAGGGAAATACAACCTTCACTTTTGATGCACTTCTTAAATTTTTTGATAAGGCTATTACATTTTCCCATTGTAACCTAGATCTTAGCAATTAGTTTGGCGCCACAGTTCCTGCAAAATTCCATGAGGGCTATATATTCCTTAAAATCGACTACATATTTGAACGGGAGGTGCTTGGGGAAATCCACCTTTCCTTCTCTCCACTCCATCTGGCTCAAAATGTTTGCTTTTACCCGAGTGTACTTGTTTCTAATTCTAACAGCTTCAGCATTAATTTCCTTCATTCTATCCAGCATGGTCTTAAGTCTGCAAACCTCTTCAGTAATTAGTTCTTGTGTTGCATGAATTTGTCTCATGATGTCACGTGACTGCTCGTGAAAGGGAGACATGTCCATTGTTCTATTATTTGCTTGCTCTAACTGCTCAGTAATTAACTGCTTGTCTTCTTCTAATTGAAAAAATTTGGCCTTGGAATCATTCTTCTCTGCTTCAAGTACCATCATTTGGAATGCCAGGTGTTCCTTTTCTCCATCTAGGTGTTGAAATTTATCTGACAACTCCTTGTGATCGGACAACAGGCGATTATACTTCTTTACTACAAGTTCCCTATAAGACTACTCATTGGCCACAGTGTGCTGTAGCATACGATCCCTTTTCTTGGCTGACTCGAACTCATTAACTATGTTGATTACATTGTCTTCGGTTGCTTTGGCTACTGCCACAGCAGCATATGCCATAGCCACAGGAGCTTGTTTTGTGTTATGCATAACAGTAGTTTCACGATGGGTGACAATGTCCGACTCAAAAAGTCTCTTTAACCTTGTCTCTGACTTCAAAGCAATAGATTTCCTATCCCTGTTATATACAAATCTGTTCGACTGGGACACAGTATGATCCTTTGATGGGGTGAAAGGGATCAGTGGGATATTTTCTATGGGGACATTCTCTTTAGCGGGCAGTGTCTGTACCAATTGGGATGAACCTATGTCCATGTCCTGTATATTAGAACAACTAGCTTGTGCATCTTCATTTTTCGTGTTTTCTTCTTCGGCCCTGCATCATCACAATATGGACAAATAAATAGTACAATGCATGAGGATTCTAATGCCTAAGGTGGCAATTCGAATTAGCTTTCATGGAGTGATAAAAAGATCACTAGAGTGTCACCGGATCACAACTAGTAGTCTATCTCATCATTAGTGGAGTCATCAATACTCAAGTAACTATCAACCATCAGTCAAACTAGGTCTAACTGAGTGTGGTAGGTGTAACGGAGTGTAACTGGAACTAACTGAATGAAGGAGGCTCAGTGTAGGGCGCATGAGGAGTTAACTGAAGTCAGAATGGGTAGTCAAGTCTCACTGGAGGTCCATCGAAGTGATACAATCAATTGAGAGTCAGTCTAGCCTTAAATCAAGGAAAGAACTGAAGAGAACTGAATGGTAGGTAAGGAAGGGTGTCTTTCTCATGCAGTAGGTGAAAGGAGGGTGCACTAAGCTCTAGGAGGGATGAAACTGACTGGAAGGAAGCTCCGAGGGCTAGCTAACTGAGGGCTAGGTGCTGGGACTGATGACTGGGATGAATGCAAATGCATGCAAACCCTAAAAGTGTATGCATGACTGAGAATGCAAAGGATGAAAATGCTAGTAGGACTAGGATGGAGTATAGGAATATCCTAACACCCCCCCTTAATCCATCCTGTGCCCTGGTAACTGATACCAAAGGTCACCCAATACAATGGATAATAATAACAGTCAATAAACCAAGGAAATGGGGAAAATTTCATGGAAAAAATAACCCACCCTCAAAATAGACTGTAAGGCACACACAAAAATAAATGCTCCAAAATCAAGTAGGTGTGATGCTTGGTCATATTTCTGGAGGTATCTTCTTCTTGGGAAGAAGTGGATCATGCTCAGAAATCATGTGCTTGTACTTGCTCTTCAGATCAAATGTGATGAGAACAAATCCAAAAGTATGAGGATGATCCTTGAACCTGTGATTCGAATCAACTGAGGTAGGATCAAATCTATGAATGTGCAGATAGTCTTTTGTCTTCTCCTTTGAACCATCATGGGTGAAATTATTCCAAAAAGAACCATCAAATAATAATGATTGCTTGGAATCCAAATCAGCTCCAAGACTTGATAAATGGTTTCTTGAGATCTCCTTTGAACCAGCAGGGGTGAGATCAAAATCATCATATGCATGAGAAATTATCCCAAGTAGTAATTGCTTAGAATCCAAATTAGATCCAAGACTTGAATCATGGTTTCTTGAGATCTCCTTTGAACCATAAGAGGTGAGATCAAAACCAGTAAATGCATGAGAAATTATCCAAGCGAATGGCCATGGTTTCTTGAGATCTCCTTTGAACCAGCAGGGGTGAGATCAAAACCATGATGTGCATGAGAAATTATCCCAAGCGAATGGCAATGGCCATATTCTCCAATAACCTTTTGAAAGCATGGAATAATGATCATATAGTAGTAAATAAGAGGTGATTGCTTGAGGAGAGCAAATACATTACCTCCAACAGTTGATTTGACCTCCGAAACATTCAATAGATCATGATGCAGACCAATAGACTCTGGTGCAAGAGAGGATTTAGGACCTTCTACAATATCTAGAGTGTGAGCTGGCACAGAAAGAGAAGAAATTTGGAGCATTAGTGTAGAATCTGCAAGTTCTTCTTCTTTTTGGACAACTTCAATATGAGATGTGTTTGATACTGGTTCATGATCAATGAGATCATCAAGGAGGGCGAATGCGTCACTTTGCTTGCTTTTGAAAGGGTTTGGACAAAATCCTTCATTCTGTTTGCCGAATCTTTAATCCAGATGGGCCCATAGCTCTTTTGGAGTTTCAAAAATATCAATGATTTGGTACAATATGTAATGAGGCATAGCAAGCATCATTCTTCCAAGGGCTTTGTCACCTTTATTCAACTAGTCAATCTTCTCTTCAAAGGATTCAAACTCTCTTTCAAACTAACAATCAAAGAGATCATGGCTCTTCAAATATTCTATCATTTTTTGTTTCCATTCATCATAGTTGAATGGAGAAAGAGGAGGGATTTCTTCTGAATTCATTGAAGTTGTAGAAGACCTGCAAAAACAATAGAGAATATCTGTAACTGCTACTGCTGCATAAATGTAGAAACTGTTGCAACTGCTACACTCAAAATCTTGATAATAACCTGCAAAAAACTCTCAGGAATGGAGATAAACAATACTCTCAACATGCTCTGATACCTGTTGAGATATTGTAACTTCAAAGAATATTATATTTGTACTTTATTATTCCGGAGATGATTCATTCCTCCGTGAAGATCTTATTGTATATCCGGAGATGTTTATTCCTCCGTCGGAATGTGGTAAATTGGGTTATTAGACTTCCCTAGTGGGGGTCGGCCCTGTATGTGTTATGTGGGTAAAAAGGTTATTAGACCACCCTAGAGGGGTCGGCCCAGTCAGTTATAATGGGGTATTTAACCTAATGGTTAAATACGAGCCTACATGTACTTGTGTAAAATACATATCAGAGTAGTGTATAAATAGAGGAGGTGTGTTCCTCATTATACACATTCACTCACTTGAGGAAAGCACACTTGTGGAGGAGAGGTCTGCTATTGTGGAGGAGGAGATCATGTCTCAGGGTTTCATCTTTGTATATTGCTGGTCATCTATATTGAGGAAGCTTTGCTGGGTTTTCTACCCCATGAGGGTTTCCCAGGATAAATCTCTGTCTCTTGTGTTTATGCTGTGCTTGTTGTTTCTTCAGTGATCCTGTATATGCTATTATTGTGAAATGGAATGTAATGCTGCTATTTTCTGTCTTAGCATATTGAATTTTAACATGGTATCAGAGCTAACCTGAAGGAAGACAAGGTATGGCACTAAAGACACTTGCTTTACTTACAACAATTTGAAGGTTAGGGTTTTACATAGCAAAAACCAGTCATCGTAGCACTTTCGCTATAAATCCGTTTTGGCGAAGTTTTCGGATCTGAAATTGTTACAGGACGAATATTAAATCTCCAGGTACCTTGTGTCCAAAGGACAACCTCTAATTCGTTGTACTTTGTGATTTATGATCTGTACAATATAGGGTTTCTGCCTATTCCAGATCTGAGTCAAAATCAGGTGACCTTGGGAAAAAGGTCATATCTTGGGCTAGGAAGCTCCAAATGAAATTTCGTAAAACATGACAGGTAGTACACAGTCCATACTATCTCAGAAAACTTTTTCAGAGGCCGAAGTTAAAACAGTGACACGTGGCACTCCGTACAAGTTCGCTCTTCTGTTTTATCCCAAAACAGGTCATGTTGCGACATTTGGCATAACTCTCTCTCAGAGAATCCAATTGAGGTCAGACCTGTCAGGATGGAAAGGTAACAGACCGAGATATCTCAGAAAACGTTTTCAGAGGCCGAAGTTAAAACAGTGACATGTGGCACGCCGTACAAGTTCGCTCTCCTGTTTTATCCCAAAACAGGTCATGTTGCGACATTTGGCATAACTCTCTCTCAGAGAATCCAATTGAGGTCAGACCTGTCAGGATGGAAAGGTAACAGACCGAGCTAGCTCAGAAAACTTTTTCAGAGGCCGAAGTTAAAACAGTGACACGTGGTACGCCGTACAAGTTCTCTCTCCTGTTTTATCCCAAAACAGGTCATGTTGCGACATTTGGCATAACTCTCTCTCAGAGAATCCAATTGAGGTCAGACCTATCAGGATGGAAATATAACAGGTCAGACTATCTCAGGAAACCTTTTCAGACCTTGGGGATCAAAAATTTCGGAGTTACACCAGAAACAATCAGGTACATATTTCTGTCAAAACAGAATTATTTTTTGGTACCTTCATTCATGGCTTCCGGAATTTAGGGCTTTGGAGAAAGTTGGAATTTTTGTAATCGGAGACCACGGCTGGATGCTACTCATCAAAATAGAAATTTAGAGACCAAGATCAGAATTTTTGGTTGGGCAGAAGGCCGGGTTTGATAAGACCCTAGTTCGGGACTTTGATCAGGAAAGTGGAAAATTAGGGCTTCTGTAAAAATGGGAATTTTTGAAATCTGTGACCATGGCTGGAAGCTCCTCAGAAAAATAGAATCTTAGAGCTTTGGATCAAACATTTTGATTGGGCAGAAGAGTGGGATTCATCAAACCCCAGTTCAGGGTCACGTCCAGTGAATCCGAAAGTTTCAAAGGCAAAATTGAGGAGTGAAACTTTGCAGTTTTCAGATTCTAAATATATCAGTTTGATCAGCTCATCAAGGCGCATATTTCTATCCTTTCGGAAGTTTGAAATTCAAAGTTTGAATTTTTGGGGTTTCTCTGACAAACCCATATCCAGCTCCAGGTCCAGTTCTTGCAAATCAAGTGGATAGGATTAATCCTAGAAGAAGATGGATTGGTCACCTGCATAAGTGAAGGAGTTCCTATTTCAGAGGGAGATGCGGCTAAGGCTTTACATAAGGAGATTACAAGCGATCTCGACAGGTATGACTCATCGAGGTATGTTCTGATATTTGTTCATGATTAAGTTTATGGTATGTTGTCTTCATATTATTTACTAGTACAATCTTGATTAATGTTAGAATTGTGTTATCACCCTAGTAACAATATGAATGCATGTGAATGATCAAAGACATTCATTGATTAGGGCTATATGATTGTACTAATGCATTATGGTGTTGTGTGAGGTTGATGCTGTCTGCTAACAAGATATAGGTACATCACAAAAGACAAAACAAGTTCCATGACCATGACATCATGAAGACAAAGACTCATCCATAATCTTTGTTCTACTTACAAGGTATGTATGACTTTATTATATTATATGAGACATGCAGGTTCTAGCTCAGGATCTCTAAATCATTGAAGAGATTGTTTAGGTATGTTGTACATAACTAAGCAAGTATACTAATCCAGGTATGTTTTCCTATGTCATGTTAAGAATCTTACCTTGTATTGGGATCCCTTATATAAGTATACTTGGTATGATTGGTTATGCTTATTCATAAAGTTAGTAATCAAGGGATTATGCATATTATGTCTTTTATCTTGATTGATGATATGCATGAGTAAAATAAGACTTCCCTGAAATCTTGAATACTAATGTTTATTAACTATAATCATGACTATACATTTTCAAGATTATTTAGAAATATAATGTTTTGATAACATTTAGAACATACTAATGGGTGTATGTTTGTGTATGAGATCATGAGGATGACACTTGAACATGCACAGTGGTACAGAATGAATAGAAGTTCAAAAGACATACAGAAGATCAAGCGGGAGGCAACCACACAAACATAAAAGATAAGTATTTGAGTTGTTATTTGAAATAGTAAATGATATTGCCTGTAATAGGTTGTATGCATATTTGTATTCGTATAATGTATCATGCTGAGTGTAAATATTCATAGAACATTGAACAGTATACTACTAATATGCATATGATTGGTAAGTTGGACAAACATTCCATTGTTGCTTGTCTAGAATGAAACCTCTTTGCTGACATGCTGAGAGTTGTGCACACTCTCGATAGTATGTTCTGGTGGATATGGAAGGCATCTAGATAGCCACTGTATGCATACAGGATATGGGAAAGTGTTGTGCCAAAGTATTGGTCAAGATAGTTGCATAACTATGTAAATGATATCTGTATGCATAATAGGTACTTAATTTTGTTTTGTAGGAAAGATCATGAAGAATAATGAACACCGAACAAGTGATGGATGTTCAACAAGAAGATTTACAAATCAAACAAAATATAGAAGGCTTGTGGCTAGAAGATTCTCTTAGAAAGAGGAAGAGAATCATGATGAGATGCTTGCTCCAAGTGGCTAGATAAGACCATTCTCTTAATGGTGCAATTAAAGAAGAAGTGTGAATCAGGTTATGTATGGGTTCCCAGGATCGATAGTATATTGATGAGAATACATGTGGGGATTGTATCATCCTTGAACACTTGTTCTAAAGTGAGCCGTAGACAGGTGTCTCCGAGAAAGAAAAGGGATTGGATCATCCCTGGACTTTTAGTCCTAAAGAGAGCCGTAGACATGAGGTCTCCGAGAATGAAGTCCTTAGTGGACAGTTGAGGGGATTGGATCATCCCTGGAATTTCAGTCCTAAAGAGAGCCGTAGACATAAGGTCTCCGAGAATGAAGTCCTTAGTGGACAGTTAAGGGGATTGGATCATCCCTGGACTTTCAGTCCTAAAGAGAGCCGTAGACGTGAGGTCTCCGAGAATGAAGTCCTTAGTGGACAGTTGAAGGGATTGGATCATCCCTGGACTTTCAGTCCTAAAGAGAGCCGTAGACGTGAGGTCTCCGATAATGAAGTCCTTAGTGGACAGTTGAGGGGATTGGATCATCCCTGGACTTTCAGTCCTAAAGAGAGCCGTAGACGTAAGGTCTCCGAGAAGTGGGGATTGTATCATCCCCGGACCTTGGTCCCTGAATTGATCCGTAGACGTATGGTCTTCGAGAATAAAGTGATGGGGATTGCATCATCCCGGAACCACTAGTTCAAAATGTACGTGAGGACTGCATCGTCCATGAACTGGGTTCAAAATGTACGTGAGGACTGCATCGTCCATGAACTGGGTTCAAAATGTACGTGAGGACTGCATCGTCCATGAACTGGGTTCAAAATGTACGTGAGGACTGCATCGTCCATGAACTGGGTTCAAAATGTACGTGAGGACTGCATCGTCCATGAACTGGGTTCAAAATGTACGTGAGGACTGCATCGTCCATGAACTGGGTTCAAAATGTACGTGAGGACTGCATCGTCCATGAACTGGGTTCAAAATGTACGTGAGGACTGCATCGTCCATGAACTGGGTTCAAAATGTACGTGAGGACTGCATCGTCCATGAACTGGGTTCAAAATGTACGTGAGGACTGCATCGTCCATGAACTGGGTTCAAAATGTACGTGAGGACTGCATCGTCCATGAACTGGGTTCAAAATGTACGTGAGGACTGCATCGTCCATGAACTGGGTTCAAAATGTACGTGATGGGATTGCATCGTCCCTAGACATGAGACTTGTCTTAAAGTGATAAGGACTAATCATCCTGTAAGTAGATTGGGATTGCATCGTCCCTAGACATGGTGAGGTGTCTTAAAGTGATAAGGACTAATCATCCTGTAAGTAGATTGGGATTGCATCGTCCCTAGACATGGTGAGGTGTCTTAAAGTGATAAGGACTAATCATCCTGTAAGTAGATTGGGATTGCATCGTCCCTAGACATGGTGAGGTGTCTTAAAGTGATAAGGACTAATCATCCTGTAAGTAGATTGGGATTGCATCGTCCCTAGACATGGTAAGGTGTCTTAAAGTGATAAGGACTAATCATCCTGTAAGTTGATTCGGGATTGCATCATCCTAGACATGGTGAGGTGTCTTAAAGTGATAAGGACTAATCATCCTGTAAGTAGATTGGGATTGCATCATCCCTAGACATGGTGAGGTGTCTTAAAGTGATAAGGACTAATCATCCTGTAAGTAGATTGGGATTGCATCGTTCCTAGACATGGTAAGGTGTCTTAAAGTGATAAGGACTAATCATCCTGTAAGTTGATTCGGGATTGCATCATCCTTAGACATGGTGAGGTGTCTTAAAAGGATAAGGATTGATCATCCTGTAAGTTGATCTGGATTGTATCATCCTTGGACCTGTAAAATTAGTCACAGCAGATCTAATGAACAAGTAAATCAATCACAACAGATGAACATAGAAAATATGGTGCAAAACATGCAGCAGTGCTCTCTATCCCAGAAAGGGTGAATGAATTACAATACAATACAATCACAATGACTGAGCAATTCAAATTGCCTAAGGAGGTCATTCAAATCACAGA
The DNA here is from genome assembly GCA_027924585.1 of Larix kaempferi. Classification (NCBI taxonomy): domain Eukaryota; kingdom Viridiplantae; phylum Streptophyta; class Pinopsida; order Pinales; family Pinaceae; genus Larix; species Larix kaempferi. The sequence goes on along the minus strand of BSBM01000437.1, from coordinate 14,480,271 downwards.
ATGGAGTAGCTTGACTCCAACTAGGATTCCTCATCATCAATCGGTGGTGCTCATCAATGCACAAGAACCAGTCATCCAGGTGTCAATCTGAGTCTAACTGAGTGTGTCATGTGTAACTGAAGTGTGTAGCACTGATTAAGGGAAGGAGGCTCAGTGGGGGGCGCATGGGAGGCTAACTGAAGTCAGAACAAGTCATTTAGTCAAACTGGAGGTCCAACGGAAGTGAAACAGTCAGTCGGGAGTGAAACTAGCCTCAAATCAGGGAGAATCGGAGCTAACTGAATGTAACTGAAGTGGAACTGCAGTGGTAGGTGAGAAAGTGCGCCCTGCTCTGGCAGTAGGTGAGAAGTGGGTGCCTTTCAGACTAGGAGGGCTAAAGAACTGAAGTAAGTGGCTCCTGGGTGCTAGAAAGAGGTGGATAAGGTGCTGGAGGCATCAACCTGGTGACTGGGATGCATGCAAAGTGCATGCAAACCCTAGAATTTGCATGCAAACCCTAATTGCATGCAAGATCCTGAAAAAGATGATGTGGATATCCGAACACCCCCCCTCAAGCTAGACTATGACGTGCAAAAAATAATGTGGGGCCCTAGTAACTAAGACCAAAGGTCACCCCAATACAATAATCCAAAACTAATAACAGTCAATAAACCGAGGAAATGGGGAAAACCTCATGGGAAAAATACCCCCCCTCAAAATAGACTGTAGTACACCAAAAGATTTAACTGCTCCAAAATCAAGTAGATATGTCTGGAGGTATCTTACTCTTGGGAGTAAATGGATCATGCTCCAAAAACATGTGCTTGAATTCTCCATCAGTGGATGCAAGCGAATGTGGAGGCTTTATGAACTTGCTCTTCATACCGAAAATGGTGAGAACAAATCTGAAAGTATGAGGATGATCCTGGAACCTGTGATTCTTACCAAGTGAGGTAGGAATAGCTCCAATCGGATCAAATAGATCTTGAAACTTGAATTTCTTATCAATAGAATTTAAATCAGCTCCGAAAATAGATGAATGGTTTCTTGAGATCTCCTTTGAACCAACAAGGGTGAGATCAAAACCAAAATCAGCAAAAAGTGCATGAGAATTGAACTCAAGCGAATGGTAGTGCTCTTTATCTTCAGTAAAACTCTGAGAAACTGTGCAAATGATAGAACAAAAGTTTATAGGAGGCATGCAATCAAGGAGGGTGAATGCTTCACCTCCAAAATCAGATTTTACCTCCAAAACTTCAAGTAGATCATTATTCTGCATGCCGACAAACTCATGTGAAAGAGAGGATTCAAGAACCTCTTCGGAATCTAGAGTATGAGCTTGTTTGTCTTGCTCATAATTCGAAATAGAATACTTTGAGAGAATGAGTGTTGAATCTACAGTTTCTTCTTCATCTTGAACAATTGTTGAGGCCAACACATGATCGGAAAGAACACATAAGGAGATCTCACTGGGCTTGTTCTCCAAAAGGCTAGCATGATCCTCTTCTTCCTGCTTTCCAAATTCTCTATCAAGTTGGACCCATAGATCACTTGGATTTTTAGCAGTCTTACTGAGGTAGCGCATACAAGGAGACATAGCAAGACATATTTCTCCAAAAGCTCTGTCACAATCATTGAGCCAATCATTCTCCTCTTCATTGGAATCAAAAACTCTTGTATTACCAATGCACATATCAAAAAGACATTGTCTCTTCAAGAATGCAATCATCTTTGGTTTCCATTCATCATAGTTGAATGGAGTAAGAATATTTTGTGAAGAAGAAGTCTCCATCTTTGCATTAGTGAATGCACATGGAGGAAGTAAGAAACCTGCAAATCACACACAAACAAACACTATGTTTTCAGCCTTGCATGCACATGAGCGAATGCACATGAGATTTTGCATGCCACTGCTGAAATATATTGGTGAGAAAAGATTGCTCTCTCTTCATGTAGAACACCTGTAGAAAAGAAATTTTGTCCCTTCCATGGCTCTGATACCATGTAAAATTAGTCACAGCAGATCTAATGAACAAGTAAATCAATCACAACAGATGAACATAGAAAATATGGTGCAAAACTGTGCAAAACATGCAGCAGTGCTCTCTATCCCAGAAAGGGTGAATGAATTACAATACAATACAATCACAATGACTGAGCAATTCGAATTGCCTAAGGAGGTCATTCGAATCACAGAATGGAGTAGCTTGACTCCAACTAGGAGTCCTCATCATCAATCGGTGGTGCTCATCAATGCACAAGAACCAGTCATCCAGGTGTCAATCTGAGTCTAACTGAGTGTGTCATGTGTAACTGAAGTGTGTAGCACTGATTAAGGGAAGGAGGCTTAGTGGGGGGCGCATGGGAGGCTAACTGAAGTCAGAACAAGTCATTTAGTCAAACTGGAGGTCCAACGGAAGTGAAACAGTCAGTCGGGAGTGAAACTAGCCTCAAATCAGGGAGAATCGGAGCTAACTGAATGTAACTGAAGTGGAACTGCAGTGGTAGGTGAGAAAGTGCGCCCTGCTCTGGCAGTAGGTGAGAAGTGGGTGCCTTTCAGACTAGGAGGGCTAAAGAACTGAAGTAAGTGGCTCCTGGGTGCTAGAAAGAGGTGGATAAGGTGCTGGAGGCATCAACCTGGTGACTGGGATGCATGCAAAGTGCATGCAAACCCTAGAATTTGCATGCAAACCCTAATTGCATGCAAGATCCTGAAAAAGATGATGTGGATATCCGAACACCCCCCCTCAAGCTAGACTATGACGTGCAAAAAATAATGTGGGGCCCTAGTAACTAAGACCAAAGGTCACCCCAATACAATAATCCAAAACTAATAACAGTCAATAAACCGAGGAAATGGGGAAAACCTCATGGGAAAAATACCCCCCCTCAAAATAGACTGTAGTACACCAAAAGATTTAACTGCTCCAAAATCAAGTAGATATGTCTGGAGGTATCTTACTCTTGGGAGTAAATGGATCATGCTCCAAAAACATGTGCTTGAATTCTCCATCAGTGGATGCAAGCGAATGTGGAGGCTTTATGAACTTGCTCTTCATACCGAAAATGGTGAGAACAAATCTGAAAGTATGAGGATGATCCTGGAACCTGTGATTCTTACCAAGTGAGGTAGGAATAGCTCCAATCGGATCAAATAGATCTTGAAACTTGAATTTCTTATCAATAGAATTTAAATCAGCTCCGAAAATAGATGAATGGTTTCTTGAGATCTCCTTTGAACCAACAAGGGTGAGATCAAAACCAAAATCAGCAAAAAGTGCATGAGAATTGAACTCAAGCGAATGGTAGTGCTCTTTATCTTCAGTAAAACTCTGAGAAACTGTGCAAATGATAGAACAAAAGTTTATAGGAGGCATGCAATCAAGGAGGGCGAATGCTTCACCTCCAAAATCAGATTTTACCTCCAAAACTTCAAGTAGATCATTATTCTGCATGCCGACAAACTCATGTGAAAGAGAGGATTCAAGAACCTCTTCGGAATCTAGAGTATGAGCTTGTTTGTCTTGCTCATAATTCGAAATAGAATACTTTGAGAGAATGAGTGTTGAATCTACAGTTTCTTCTTCATCTTGAACAATTGTTGAGGCCAACACATGATCGGAAAGAACACATAAGGAGATCTCACTGGGCTTGTTCTCCAAAAGGCTAGCATGATCCTCTTCTTCCTGCTTTCCAAATTCTCTATCAAGTTGGACCCATAGATCACTTGGATTTTTAGCAGTCTTACTGAGGTAGCGCATACAAGGAGACATAGCAAGACATATTTCTCCAAAAGCTCTGTCACAATCATTGAGCCAATCATTCTCCTCTTCATTGGAATCAAAAACTCTTGTATTACCAATGCACATATCAAAAAGACATTGTCTCTTCAAGAATGCAATCATCTTTGGTTTCCATTCATCATAGTTGAATGGAGTAAGAATATTTTGTGAAGAAGAAGTCTCCATCTTTGCATTAGTGAATGCACATGGAGGAAGTAAGAAACCTGCAAATCACACACAAACAAACACTATGTTTTCAGCCTTGCATGCACATGAGCGAATGCACATGAGATTTTGCATGCCACTGCTGAAATATATTGGTGAGAAAAGATTGCTCTCTCTTCATGTAGAACACCTGTAGAAAAGAAATTTTGTCCCTGCCATGGCTCTAATACCATGTAAAATTAGTCACAGCAGATCTAATGAACAAGTAAATCAATCACAACAGATGAACATAGAAAATATGGTGCAAAACTGTGCAAAACATGCAGCAGTGCTCTCTGTCCCAGAAAGGGTGAATGAATTACAATACAATACAATCACAATGACTGAGCAATTCGAATTGCCTAAGGAGGTCATTCGAATCACAGAATGGAGTAGCTTGACTCCAACTAGGAGTCCTCATCATCAATCGGTGGTGCTCATCAATGCACAAGAACCAGTCATCCAGGTGTCAATCTGAGTCTAACTGAGTGTGTCATGTGTAACTGAAGTGTGTAGCACTGATTAAGGGAAGGAGGCTCAGTGGGGGGCGCATGGGAGGCTAACTGAAGTCAGAACAAGTCATTTAGTCAAACTGGAGGTCCAACGGAAGTGAAACAGTCAGTCGGGAGTGAAACTAGCCTCAAATCAGGGAGAATCGGAGCTAACTGAATGTAACTGAAGTGGAACTGCAGTGGTAGGTGAGAAAGTGCGCCCTGCTCTGGAAGTAGGTGAGAAGTGGGTTCCTTTCAGACTAGGAGGGCTAAAGAACTGAAGTAAGTGGCTCCTGGGTGCTAGAAAGAGGTGGATAAGGTGCTGGAGGCATCAACCTGGTGACTGGGATGCATGCAAAGTGCATGCAAACCCTAGAATTTGCATGCAAACCCTAATTGCATGCAAGATCCTGAAAAAGATGATGTGGATATCCGAACACCCCCCCTCAAGCTAGACTATGACGTGCAAAAAATAATGTGGGGCCCTAGTAACTAAGACCAAAGGTCACCCCAATACAATAATCCAAAACTAATAACAGTCAATAAACCGAGGAAATGGGGAAAACCTCATGGGAAAAATACCCCCCCTCAAAATAGACTGTAGTACACCAAAAGATTTAACTGCTCCAAAATCAAGTAGATATGTCTGGAGGTATCTTACTCTTGGGAGTAAATGGATCATGCTCCAAAAACATGTGCTTGAATTCTCCATCAGTGGATGCAAGCGAATGTGGAGGCTTTATGAACTTGCTCTTCATACCGAAAATGGTGAGAACAAATCTGAAAGTATGAGGATGATCCTGGAACCTGTGATTCTTACCAAGTGAGGTAGGAATAGCTCCAATCGGATCAAATAGATCTTGAAACTTGAATTTCTTATCAATAGAATTTAAATCAGCTCCGAAAATAGATGAATGGTTTCTTGAGATCTCCTTTGAACCAACAAGGGTGAGATCAAAACCAAAATCAGCAAAAAGTGCATGAGAATTGAACTCAAGCGAATGGTAGTGCTCTTTATCTTCAGTAAAACTCTGAGAAACTGTGCAAATGATAGAACAAAAGTTTATAGGAGGCATGCAATCAAGGAGGGCGAATGCTTCACCTCCAAAATCAGATTTTACCTCCAAAACTTCAAGTAGATCATTATTCTGCATGCCGACAAACTCATGTGAAAGAGAGGATTCAAGAACCTCTTCGGAATCTAGAGTATGAGCTTGTTTGTCTTGCTCATAATTCGAAATAGAATACTTTGAGAGAATGAGTGTTGAATCTACAGTTTCTTCTTCATCTTGAACAATTGTTGAGGCCAACACATGATCGGAAAGAACACATAAGGAGATCTCACTGGGCTTGTTCTCCAAAAGGCTAGCATGATCCTCTTCTTCCTGCTTTCCAAATTCTCTATCAAGTTGGACCCATAGATCACTTGGATTTTTAGCAGTCTTACTGAGGTAGCGCATACAAGGAGACATAGCAAGACATATTTCTCCAAAAGCTCTGTCACAATCATTGAGCCAATCATTCTCCTCTTCATTGGAATCAAAAACTCTTGTATTACCAATGCACATATCAAAAAGACATTGTCTCTTCAAGAATGCAATCATCTTTGGTTTCCATTCATCATAGTTGAATGGAGTAAGAATATTTTGTGAAGAAGAAGTCTCCATCTTTGCATTAGTGAATGCACATGGAGGAAGTAAGAAACCTGCAAATCACACACAAACAAACACTATGTTTTCAGCCTTGCATGCACATGAGCGAATGCACATGAGATTTTGCATGCCACTGCTGAAATATATTGGTGAGAAAAGATTGCTCTCTCTTCATGTAGAACACCTGTAGAAAAGAAATTTTGTCCCTGCCATGGCTCTAATACCATGTAAAATTAGTCACAGCAGATCTAATGAACAAGTAAATCAATCACAACAGATGAACATAGAAAATATGGTGCAAAACTGTGCAAAACATGCAGCAGTGCTCTCTGTCCCAGAAAGGGTGAATGAATTACAATACAATACAATCACAATGACTGAGCAATTCGAATTGCCTAAGGAGGTCATTCGAATCACAGAATGGAGTAGCTTGACTCCAACTAGGAGTCCTCATCATCAATCGGTGGTGCTCATCAATGCACAAGAACCAGTCATCCAGGTGTCAATCTGAGTCTAACTGAGTGTGTCATGTGTAACTGAAGTGTGTAGCACTGATTAAGGGAAGGAGGCTCAGTGGGGGGCGCATGGGAGGCTAACTGAAGTCAGAACAAGTCATTTAGTCAAACTGGAGGTCCAACGGAAGTGAAACAGTCAGTCGGGAGTGAAACTAGCCTCAAATCAGGGAGAATCGGAGCTAACTGAATGTAACTGAAGTGGAACTGCAGTGGTAGGTGAGAAAGTGCGCCCTGCTCTGGAAGTAGGTGAGAAGTGGGTGCCTTTCAGACTAGGAGGGCTAAAGAACTGAAGTAAGTGGCTCCTGGGTGCTAGAAAGAGGTGGATAAGGTGCTGGAGGCATCAACCTGGTGACTGGGATGCATGCAAAGTGCATGCAAACCCTAGAATTTGCATGCAAACCCTAATTGCATGCAAGATCCTGAAAAAGATGATGTGGATATCCGAACACCCCCCCTCAAGCTAGACTATGACGTGCAAAAAATAATGTGGGGCCCTAGTAACTAAGACCAAAGGTCACCCCAATACAATAATCCAAAACTAATAACAGTCAATAAACCGAGGAAATGGGGAAAACCTCATGGGAAAAATACCCCCCCTCAAAATAGACTGTAGTACACCAAAAGATTTAACTGCTCCAAAATCAAGTAGATATGTCTGGAGGTATCTTACTCTTGGGAGTAAATGGATCATGCTCCAAAAACATGTGCTTGAATTCTCCATCAGTGGATGCAAGCGAATGTGGAGGCTTTATGAACTTGCTCTTCATACCGAAAATGGTGAGAACAAATCTGAAAGTATGAGGATGATCCTGGAACCTGTGATTCTTACCAAGTGAGGTAGGAATAGCTCCAATCGGATCAAATAGATCTTGAAACTTGAATTTCTTATCAATAGAATTTAAATCAGCTCCGAAAATAGATGAATGGTTTCTTGAGATCTCCTTTGAACCAACAAGGGTGAGATCAAAACCAAAATCAGCAAAAAGTGCATGAGAATTGAACTCAAGCGAATGGTAGTGCTCTTTATCTTCAGTAAAACTCTTAGAAACTGTGCAAATGATAGAACAAAAGTTTATAGGAGGCATGCAATCAAGGAGGGCGAATGCTTCACCTCCAAAATCAGATTTTACCTCCAAAACTTCAAGTAGATCATTATTCTGCATGCCGACAAACTCATGTGAAAGAGAGGATTCAAGAACCTCTTCGGAATCTAGAGTATGAGCTTGTTTGTCTTGCTCATAATTCGAAATAGAATACTTTGAGAGAATGAGTGTTGAATCTACAGTTTCTTCTTCATCTTGAACAATTGTTGAGGCCAACACATGATCGGAAAGAACACATAAGGAGATCTCACTGGGCTTGTTCTCCAAAAGGCTAGCATGATCCTCTTCTTCCTGCTTTCCAAATTCTCTATCAAGTTGGACCCATAGATCACTTGGATTTTTAGCAGTCTTACTGAGGTAGCGCATACAAGGAGACATAGCAAGACATATTTCTCCAAAAGCTCTGTCACAATCATTGAGCCAATCATTCTCCTCTTCATTGGAATCAAAAACTCTTGTATTACCAATGCACATATCAAAAAGACATTGTCTCTTCAAGAATGCAATCATCTTTGGTTTCCATTCATCATAGTTGAATGGAGTAAGAATATTTTGTGAAGAAGAAGTCTCCATCTTTGCATTAGTGAATGCACATGGAGGAAGTAAGAAACCTGCAAATCACACACAAACAAACACTATGTTTTCAGCCTTGCATGCACATGAGCGAATGCACATGAGATTTTGCATGCCACTGCTGAAATATATTGGTGAGAAAAGATTGCTCTCTCTTCATGTAGAACACCTGTAGAAAAGAAATTTTGTCCCTTCCATGGCTCTGATACCATGTAAAATTAGTCACAGCAGATCTAATGAACAAGTAAATCAATCACAACAGATGAACATAGAAAATATGGTGCAAAACTGTGCAAAACATGCAGCAGTGCTCTCTATCCCAGAAAGGGTGAATGAATTACAATACAATACAATCACAATGACTGAGCAATTCGAATTGCCTAAGGAGGTCATTCAAATCACAGAATGGAGTAGCTTGACTCCAACTAGGAGTCCTCATCATCAATCGGTGGTGCTCATCAATGCACAAGAACCAGTCATCCAGGTGTCAATCTGAGTCTAACTGAGTGTGTCATGTGTAACTGAAGTGTGTAGCACTTATTAAGGGAAGGAGGCTCAGTGGGGGGCGCATGGGAGGCTAACTGAAGTCAGAACAAGTCATTTAGTCAAACTGGAGGTCCAACGGAAGTGAAACAGTCAGTCGGGAGTGAAACTAGCCTCAAATCAGGGAGAATCGGAGCTAACTGAATGTAACTGAAGTGGAACTGCAGTGGTAGGTGAGAAAGTGCGCCCTGCTCTGGCAGTAGGTGAGAAGTGGGTGCCTTTCAGACTAGGAGGGCTAAAGAACTGAAGTAAGTGGCTCCTGGGTGCTAGAAAGAGGTGGATAAGGTGCTGGAGGCATCAACCTGGTGACTGGGATGCATGCAAAGTGCATGCAAACCCTAGAATTTGCATGCAAACCCTAATTGCATGCAAGATCCTGAAAAAGATGATGTGGATATCCGAACAGGACCTATGTCCTAAAGTGAGAGGGATTGACCATCCCGTAATTGGATCATGTGTGTTGCAGGGTATGCTGCTGTTGTGTATACTTGTATCAGTGTGGATACTTGTATTGATAGATGTATTAGTGAGAATACATGCTTTTGATGATAGATGTATTAGTGAGAATACATGCTTTTGATGATAGATGTATTAGTGAGAATACATGCTTTTGATGATAGATGTATTAGTGAGAATACATGCTTTTGATGATATATGTATTAGTAAGAATACATGTTTTGATGATAGATGTATTGGTGAGAATACATACTTTTGATGATACATGTATTGATTAATGTACTTGTATGGTTGAGGATACTTATGTTGTAGATCGAGATGATCCAGATGCTGTAGATCGAGATGATCCAGATGCTGTAGATCGTGATGATCCAGATGTTGTAGATCGTGATGATCCAGATGCTGTAGATCGTGATGATCCAGATGTTGTAGATCGTGATGATCCAGATGCTGTAGATCAAGATGATCCAGATGGTGTAGATCGAGATGATCCAGATGGTGTAGATCGAGATGATCCAGATGCTGTAGATCGAGATGATCCAGATGCTGTAGATGAGATGATCCAGATGCTATAGATCGAGATGATCCAGATGCTGTAGATCGAGATGATCCAGATGTTGTAGATCGTGATGATCCAGATGCTGTAGATCGAGATGATCCAGATGCTGATGATCGTATGATGACGATGCTGATGATCGTGAGATGACGATGCTGATGATCATGTGATGACGATGCTGATGATCGTGAGATGACGATGTTGATGATCGTGTGATGACGATGTTGATGATAGTGAGATGACGATGCTGTTGATCATGTGATGACGATGCTGATGATCGTGTGATGGCGATGCTGACAATCGTGAGGATTCAGATATTGATGTTGCTGTAGTTGTTTGAGTGCTGCAGAAGATAAAGACTCAGTACTGAAGATGTTGATGTTCCAGTATTGAAGATATTCCAGTAACTGGTTGAGTTACTGATGATGTTGAGAAAGCTTCCAATGATTTATAGATGTATCATGTATGATGTTGATGACTCCTTGCTCGTGCAGATGCTGTTATAATATCCTTCTCGTTAAGGGGGAGTGTTGAGATATTGTAACTTCAAAGAATATTATATTTGTACTTTATTATTCCGGAGATGATTCATTCCTCCGTGAAGATCTTATTGTATATCCGGAGATGTTTATTCCTCCGTCGGAATGTGGTAAATTGGGTTATTAGACTTCCCTAGTGGGGGTCGGCCCTGTATGTGTTATGTGGGTAAAAGGGTTATTAGACCACCCTAGAGGGGTCGGCCCAGTCAGTTATAATGGGGTATTTAACCTAATGGTTAAATACGAGCCTACATGTACTTGTGTAAAATACATATCAGAGTAGTGTATAAATAGAGGAGGTGTGTTCCTCATTATACACATTCACTCACTTGAGGAAAGCACACTTGTGGAGGAGAGGTCTGCTATTGTGGAGGAGGAGATCATGTCTCAGGGTTTCATCTTTGTATATTGCTGGTCATCTATATTGAGGAAGCTTTGCTGGGTTTTCTACCCCATGAGGGTTTCCCAGGATAAATCTCTGTCTCTTGTGTTTATGCTGTGCTTGTTGTTTCTTCAGTGATCCTGTATATGCTATTATTGTGAAATGGAATGTAATGCTGCTATTTTCTGTCTTAGCATATTGAATTTTAACAATACCATGTGAAAATCTTCACAGCAGATCTAAGAGATGATATATACCACATAAGAGAATAATTATGATTAAGCAAGAAAATAGAAGAAGAGTGGTCAATGCAATATAATGAGAAACAGAATAATAATATAGTAGAACTCGGATAGAAGCAAAAATACTTCACACACACTAATTAATCAATCACAATATGGACAAATAAATAGTACAATGCCTGAGGACTCGAATGCCTAAGGTGGCAATTCGAATCATCCTTCATGGAGTGATCAAAAGATCATTGGAGTGTCATCGGAGCACAACTAGTAGTCTATCTCATCATCACTAGAGTCATCAATGGTCAAGTAACTATCAACCATCAGTGAAACTGAGTCTAACTGAGTGTGGTAGGTGTAACTGGAACTAACTGAATGAAGGAGGCTTAGTGGAGGGCGCATGAGGAGCTAACTGAAGTCAAAATGGGCATTCAAGTCTCACTGGAGGTCCATCGGAGTGATACAGTCAGTTGAGAGTCAGTCTAGCCTTAAATCAAGGAAAGAACTGAAGATTATTGAAGATAACTGAATGGTAGGTAAGGAAGGGTGCCTTTCTCATGTAGTAGGTGAAAGGAGGGCACACTAAGCTCTAGGAGGGATGAAACTATGTGGAAGGAAGCTCCGGGGGATAGCTAACTGAGGGATAGGTACTGAGACTGATGACCGGGATGAACCCTAAATAATGCATGCAAACCCTAAAAGTGCATGCATGACTGAGAATGCAAAGGATGAAAATGCTAGTAGGACTAGGATGGAGTATAGGAATATCCTAACAGTTAGAAAATACAGGTTTGGGAATGACCAAAATAACAACACATGCAAACGTCTATCGGCCATGCAGCCCACATGGGGTATCGTTACTGAGAAAATATTTACACATTTAGCAAAATAACGAAACAGTGGCAGAGCCACCTACCTAGAAAAATATTGTTGGTCTCGTGGAGGTTGACTATGCTGTGGGTGAGCTGAAATGGATCAATCTAACAGCTTCGAAATGACGTTCTTCGGTACAAATTCTAACAATAGAAACAAACCAAACTCCCCAAAACCTTATATAAAGGTTGACACATGCGGGCACTTCATAGGTTGGAGGAGGCTTTAAAACGGTTTTTAAAATGCGTACAGCGGGGTCACCTCGGCACGTTTGGTATTAAAGCATAATCGTCGAAAGCGGGAGGAAGGGCGAGCTCACCCGATGTTTCGGCGAAGACTCGTAAGTTCTATCCGCAATTTCAACGAGAGTTACTGAGTTTAACCGATGGCTCAACGGAAACTCGCAAGTTCCATCTGCAATTGAAGGTTTTGCGACTTGAGTAATGCATCCGCCCGTTGCGGCCACATATTGGGAACCGTTCGGACATTGCAGCAGAACTTCATGATTTTTCCACCATTGCAGGGACACTTTCCAAGTTTGTCCAAAGTTTTCTTTGCGCCTTGGTAAAAAAATGACAAGAACCTTCTGCTGTTGCAGGAAAAATTCTTGAGTTGGTTCGTTGTAGCGGGAAGACTCGTCGAGTTCGCCCGAAGTTTCAGATGGACTTGGCGATTTCGGCCGAAAGGTACAAGGTAGAAATATTTTATAAAAGAGGCACCCATTGCGGCTGAACTTTATGAGTTCTTCCACCATTGCCGATGAAAAGATTGAGTTCCGACTTAGAAGAAAAAGATCAATAAACTAAAAAGAAAGGTTTCTCCTATGAAAACTAAGTATGACAGAACTTCTAAGGAAATTTTAACTCCTAAGTAACTTTATAAAAGAAGTAAAAAGGAGGGACCCCAATATCTACAAAAAATCTGGGGGGGTTGTGTTGCAGCAACAACACGGCTCTAGTGTAGGGAACTCATTTATCCACTTTGTTTGTCTGCTCTTCGTTGTAGTTTCTCTAGGTGTGTGCTTTTGATTTACTATTTTTTATCGATAGTTGGCCTTTAGGGGATGTTTTGATTTTATATTCTCTCCGTATATATTGTGGCCCGGAGTCCTACTCTCCTCCGATCCCATCGGTTGGCTAGTTTACAACCCAATGAGCTTTCACGTCGCGTCGCTAGTGGACACCAGCGGGTTCCCTCTGAGTCTTCAGATTCTTATGAGACATACATCCTAGACGTTATGAATGCTGAACATTCTGATACTAAAGAAATACCTACGACTCCATTGGGTAGAGTCGAACACACTTCAAACACCCCTACTCCTCGTGAGGCGTGGGGGGGTGATCCAATTGAGACTCAACGTAATTTTTTTGGACCAATCCACCTGAGGACGACTCGTTCGATCCTTTGTTTCCACATAATTATATACATACGATGCCAGAGTTACATGACGACACTGGTCCTACGGTCAACCCCACTGCATTCTCTTTTGGTATTCCTAATTATAATATAGTTGATCCTTACATTATGTTTGGTAGTCACGCTGGCACTACCGATAGTGTTAGCCACACTGCACCCGCTGGGGGAAATACTCTCACCAGGGGCACCACGTTGTCCACTCACACACATAGTATGGGGACCGATCATATTCCTCCTAACAATGCTAATGTTGGAAGACGACCACCTCCTAGGGCTACCCAACCTAATAGGAACACTGTCTGCAACACGACTCACCATCCACAACCGAATACACATGCCACCACCCGTCAACCCAGGACTACTTTCGTAAATGTTAACTCTCCTCCCAACCACGGTAGTGGACATATACCGCATACTTTTACATCCGCGTTCGTGACTAGTAATGCTAATGTAGGAGGTGGGAATATACCCTATCTGCATGGTCATAATGCCACCATTCCTGCTACAAGTAACACCAATGTTTGGGTTGGGAATACATCTCATGCTTATGGTCACCACACGACTGCTCACGCTGATCCTAATGCTGGGGGTGGGAACATACCTCACCATTTTGGTCATTACAACTCGGTTCCTGCTACGAATAGTATGTATATGCCCCATACTTATGGTGGCAACCCTTACTACAACACAGTCGGTGCTGACCACGAGTACAACCCACCCCAATATGGTCCCCAAAACACTTATATACCTGCTTACTCTCATATGGGTCAAGTCAGGGGAGGTTATCAATTTTATGGCCATGGTCAAGCTTACGGACCGTCAGGTCCTCATTATCAGCAGTTTAATGCTCATGGTCAAGCTTTTGTTCCACCTTATAATTTGGTTCTGTTCAACCAACGTTTTATGGGAGCTTATAATCAAGATTTCCAGCTGTAGCTCCCGTTCCTTTCACTTTTGAATCGTCTATATCTTTCGAAGCTCACGAATGATCCGGTGTGTCACGACCCTAGTTGGCCTCCAGTCCATACCGAGCTCCCTTCGTACATCCCTAAGTTTGAGCGGAAAGGTGGTGAGGATCCGGGTGATCATGTCACAACGTTTCACCTTTGGTGCTCCTCCAACTCGTTGAATCACAATTCTGTTAGATTGCGACTATTTCAACGCACCCTCACGGGGGCAGCCGCAAAGTGGTATGTCAAGTTGCCTGGAAACACTTATAGGGGTTTCAATGAGATCACTTTGGTTTTCTTGGATCATTTCCAGTTTCCAGTTCGCTATGATACTGGTACTGAACTTTTGTCTACCTTCCGTCAGAATAAGGCCACACATATCTTTGACCACGTTCACGAGTAGTGTCGGTGAAAAAGGTTAGTGAAAGCCAACATTCCTCCATATTTTTTATTGGAATGGTTCCTCAAGTCTCTACTCCCATACATTGCTAAGGATGTTTCGATGTCCGACATTGTGACTGAGGAACAAGCTATCTTGAAAGTCCCATAGTTAGACTTATTATACTCTCAGTCTAGCATTTTGTATGACATTATTCTTTACACACCACGAACACCTCATGAGACTCAGTTAGTTCCTGGACCGAATGACGATGGCATTGTAGGATCCGCAACCACTCGCCTTGTAGATCTGGTGGCTAATCAAATGCAAAATTTTTCACTAAACTAGTCTACTCCCGGACAGGTTCACACCTTGTCCACTTCCACTCCATCGTCCGATGTACACAGTGTGCAATCGACAAACCAATCAGGTAACCATCAACTTGGTGGTAAGAAAAAGGGGAGAAACAACTATAAGGGTGGAAACAATGGGAACAACAATAGAAATCGCAATACCCCCGTAGGGATAATTCCAACCCTCCTCGGGAAGGAGGAAATGTTGGTGAGGACCGTAAACCTAGGCGTAAGGTGAAATTCCCTTGCAAGATCTGTGGGGAAGACCATCTTACTCACTTATGTCCTCGAATCGAAGAAGCATCGAAGCATTTGGAATAGATCCCAGTTGTGTTAAAGGATCCCCTTCCTCATCATCAAAACATGGCTTCGCATGCTCCCACTACTAGTTATGGACCTACTGAGACGGCAACGTCTTCTTCCAATACTGGTGGTTATGGATGTGTGATTATGGTTCAATCGGAGGTTAGTGTTGCCACTCGTCAACACAATTATGATGCACCACAACCTAATTTGGGGAGTGAGCCTCCCCCTCCTCCTGACAATTCCTTGCATATCGAGAAGCCCTCTAATCTGTTGCGGATACCGAAAGGTGTTCTTAAGCGCTCTACGCATAATCCTAATGCTCAAGCTACCCATAACTACTCCACCGTGGAAGATTTGGGCCAAACTTCATGTGCCATGTCAGCTCTTGAAGTTTTGCAGGCCTATCCTTCTCAAAAGCATGCCCTTTTGAGTGCATTAGGAGTTCAAGATGGGGGAAGTCCCAGTGTTATCAAGTTCAACACTACTGATGTTCAACCTCGCTTACCTTACCACGTGGCTTTTCAAATCCAGGTGGTGTGCCTTCAAAATTTTTTCAAGCGTACGATGGTTGACGAAGGTACTTCCGCATCAGTAATGTCATTAGCTTGTTGAAAAGCTCTTGGCTCTCCTCCTCTACTCACGTCTAGAACCACGCTCACTGCATTCGATGGTCGATCATTTAAGCCACATGGAATTATCCCTTCCCTTGTTGTCTACTTAGGAGGTAAATCTGTGCTTATTGAAGTCGAGGTGGTTGATGCACCCATCGACTACAACCTTTTACTGGGTTAGAATTGGATGTACACTATGAAGGCTGTCGCTTCTACTGTATTCAGAGTTATCTGCTTTCCTCATGAAGGCCATATTGTGGCCATCGATTAGTTGTATTTTGTCAATTCCCCTTCCACAGCATCCATGGGATCCATAGTCCCACAGGTTACTCATTCTCAGCCGGCAACTGGAAACATGGGTGTTGGTATGTACCCTTCATTGATGGGAACTTATGATTTTGCTGGACCTGTGAATTTTTATGGAACCATTACCGACGATGCATCTCCTCCTTCGCATAATGTGTCGTTTTGGACTTCCTATTTTAATGATCCATGGACTTTACCATCCATGAGTTCCACGTCTTGAGACATTACACATATCAGGATGTCTATGCCACTGTCTGTAACTGAGCTTTCTTACCAGCATATTCAACAAGCCACTGCAGAACCTGATCTCTCTTCTTCTCAGACAGTCAAGGAAGATCCCATTACACTACCAGTTTGGGCAGCCATCTTGTCTTGTTCACATGACTCCCTTGATGATACTTTACCTTCAGATGAAGCTATTATTGAGGCCATGTGTGGAAGTGAGAGACCTTGGAAGGATATGCACCATCGTTCTTGTTTCCTTCCCAACCTCAAGCTTGCCGAACAAGAAGAGTTTAGGATGACTCTAGTAGAGATGGTTGGTCACCCTATGGCTCTTTTAGGGCCGCATGATGTTTTTACGGAGGGGAATATGGCTGATATTTCCCCGACTACGTCGATCAACATCTCTCGTACTCCTGGAAAAGTTGAGAATGTTTACATCGGTGACTATTGCACTCCTGAGGAGGTTTCTATTTACGCCAAATTGTTTACAGAACTCTTGGAAGATTTCATTTAGTCATATGAAGAGATGCCACAAATAGACCCCCGCATTGTTGAACATGATATTAGAATGTATCCCAACACTAAACCGGTTCGACAACGCTTACATGCTATGAACCCTAGGAAAGCAGCAGCTATCAACGTAGAGGTGAAGAAACTTCTCAAAGCAGGTTTTATCTACCCCGTTCCCCTTACCGAATGGCTATCAAACCTCATTCCTATGGATAAGAATTAGGGAACGATCCGCGTATGCACTGATTTTAGAGATTTGAATTGTGCATGTCCAAAAGACAACTTCCCCATGCCATTCATCGATTAGATCTTGGATGCTTGTGCGAGAAGTGAGATTTTTTCATTCATGAACGGCTTTTCAGGTTATAATCAGATCCAGATCAAACCCGAGGACCAACATAAGATAGCTTTCATTTGTCCTTGGGGAATGTTTGCATATCGGAAAATTCCCTTCAGCCTTAAAAACACCAAAGCTACATTTCAGCATGCCATGAACTATGCCTTTCACGATCTTAAAACGATTATGGGGGTTTTCTTGGACAATCTTGCCAGCCATTCTTGCAAGAGAGTGGACCACCCCAAGCACCTCTGTATGATTCTAGAACGATGTATACGCTACAAGATTCGATTGAATCCCAATAAATGCATCTTTTCCATAAGGACCGGTCACCTTCTGGGCTTCATATTTTTGAAAGAGGGTATTAGAGTCGATCCGCTTAAAGTTGAGGCAATACTTCAGTTGCCTCCTCCGCACATCTTGTTACAACTTCAGAGCCTCCAAGGGAGAGCCACTTTTCTACGTCGTTTCATAGTCAATTATGCTAATCTTACCAAAAGGTTTCGCGTGCTTATTCAAGAAAGACACACCCTTTATCTGGGATGAGTGAGCCCAGCAGTCTTTCGACGCCCTTAAGAAAGCTTTGGTATTGCCCCATGTGCTTAGTCCACCAGACTTCGCACGTGATTTTATCCTTTATGTGGTTGCATCTCAAGAGACGATTGGCATGGTCTTGGTTTAGGTGGATGACGCGCTTGTCGAGCATGTCGTCTATTACCTCAGTCAAAATCTAGTAGACGTTGAGCTAAGATATACTCATGTAGAAACTTTGGCACTTGCGACTGTGCATGCAGTCCAATGGTTATGACATTACATTTTACTTAAAACAACCACAATTGTAGCACATATCAATCCATTTTAGTTCGTGCTATCACAATGCCTTATAGGGGGGAAGTACAATAAATGGATTGTGATCCTTTAGGAGTTAGATTTTGCTTCGGCAAAATCGGTGAAATCGTTGGTGTTTGCTGAGATTATGTCGGACCTTCCAAGACTTGATGAGGATGTCATTCATGATGATTCTTTTGTGGATGAGCACTTATTTCTTATCTTGTCCGAACACCCTTGGTATGGGGATGTCATTGTATATCTCCAAACTTTGAATTTTCCTCTACATTATTCATGATACGAGCAACGGCGTGTGAAACATCACGCTAAAGATTATACTATCATCGGTGACACTTTGTATCGCCGAGAAAAGGATTCTATTCTCCATCATTGCTTAACTCACAGAGAAGCGGAGCGGGTGATTAACGATTGCCATGCTGGGTCGTGTGGCAATCACTTATCTGGGCTTGCTACAGCCCAACGTATTATGCGAGCTGGTTAGTTTTGGCCTTCAATCTTTAAATATTGTATTAACATTGTGAAGAGATGCCACCCTTGCCAGGTGTTTTCTCGGAATATACGCTCACATCCAGTGCCCCTTCATTCAGTCGTCACCGTCGGTCCCTTCACCAAGTGGGGGGTGGATTTCATGGATTGAAAACCAGCTTTTGCTCGGGTGCATCACCATATTATAGTGGTCGTGGACTACTTTTCCAAATGGGCTGAGGCCATGCCTACCGTAAAAGCCGATGGTGCTACAGTATCCCATTTCGTCTTCAATCAAATTATCACTCGTTTCGGTATTCCGAAAGAGATTGTCATTGACCATGGCAGTCACTTTCAGAACAAGATGATGGAGGATTTGTCTCTCAAGCTTGGGTTTTATCAAGAACACTCATCTTCTTATTATCCCCAAGCGAATGGTCATGTTGAAGTAGTTAATAAGTCTTTGAATACCATTCTCCAGTGTACCATCAAACAAAGCAAGAACAACTGGCACATCATGTTATATCATGCTTTGTGGGTGTATCGAACCACAGTCAAGATTGCCACCGGGTTCTCACCATTTCAGCTAGTTCACGGTATGGAGTCACTTTTACTGATTGAATGCGAAATCCCTTCGCTTAAACTGGCCATAGAGCTCCTCCCTAATACGACAGGTCTTAAGCAACGTTTAATCCACCTTGAGCAGCTGGACGAGTAGCGTCGAGATGCTGCTGTGGCTATAGATGCCAACAAACATCGTGTTAACGTTCAATACGATAGGCCTATCCATCCCCGACAATATGCTGAAGGTGACTTGGTCCTCTTATATGACCAAGCCAAAGAACCCCTGGGGGCAGGAAAGTTCAACCCCATGTGGCATGATCCTTACATCGTGAGGCATGTCCTGGAAAAAGGAGCCTATGAATTAGAAGACTATGAGGGGACTGTCTTGAAGGAGCCTAGAAATGGGCTCTACCTCAAGCGGTATTACGCTTGAACCTCTGGTTCAGGATAATACTGTTGTACACTACTGTATAGTTACTTCTGTACGTAGTTTAACTATCTTTTAGTTTTTCGGGTTTACTGATTAGCTTCCGTTTGATTGACAGATGTCAGCAGATTTTCCTACGTTCTTAGGATTCGCAGATGGTTCTAGCCGTCATATGTAGTAGCTTGCTTCTGCTGCCTGGGTTATTTTCTCACCTGACCACCTAGTTGTGTCCTCAGGAGGTGCTTGTCTCGGTTCTACATCTAACAATGTGGATGAGTATAGTGCCGTCATTGAGCTACTTCGGGATGTTATTTCACATGGTATCCAGTTTTTAGAAGTCTACTTGGATTCACAGCTAGTTGTGTCTCAGCTATATGGGCAGTACCGTGTACGAGATCCTACGTTACTACGGAAATTCCTATGGGTAAGGATCTTGGAACGACATTTTGTTTCAATTACATACATTCATATTCCAAAAAGTGTTAATCATATATCTGATGTATACACTAACTATGCATTAGATTGGCATTTGTCACATTCACAATGAAGCACACAAATAAAAGAAGACATTCATGCATTTGTACATACACACATATAGTAGAACCGGAGAACCATAGTTTATATATATAAATATGTCCAAAAATGGTAGTGTCATGATACAAAACTGGAGCCCGTAGCCCTCAAAAATATACATATCGATACAAAAATGAGATCCTGAGATATACACTCCCTACGAGGATGCCTAGTTGCCACCCCGACAGGGTGTGTCTCATAGAAATACTAAACTGCATTGGATACCCACTGCAATAGCCGCACCTAGTTAGTCAGACTCCCACTACATGGTGTTGCATATCCTCAGGTAGTCGCACTACCTCTATCTGTGGTACCCTAGAAACCATCCGTGATAGGTTTCCCCGCAAGGTCTGTAGAGTACGCTCTACTGCGGCACCTCCTGCCTCATCACCCCTGCCCCGATGACGATGTCTCGGGAAGCCATCGGGTCTCATTGGGCCCTTGTCTGTAAGAAAACAGTCAAACATTAACACATGATACTATCTCCAAAAATATTTTTGCATTTACATCTATAATAAAAAATCCATAAAAATTTAATATACCAAAAACATAAAAAGAGTACTCACCAATGTCTCTGAACGTTGCATCTCGTGGGAGCGTCATGTCCCGATCCTGGCGGAAGTCTACCCCTGCATAAGGATAGTCCTCTATAGAAATGACCTGTCGGTCCCACCAGTGGAAAAACTCCTAAGTATATGGTGATGCCAAATGGCCACCACCTTGTCGTGTCAAGATCTCGTCCCATTGGGTCAGGGCTAGATTGTGGAGACTATGAGGAGGGACTTCAACCCTTGAACTAAGCCCCAGAACTCTCTCAAAGAAGAAGCTGCACAAGATACTTCCATAACCAAATTTTTTTGCCTTCCCTTCTTTGCATTCTGTCAGTTGGGTCTTCATAGACCCCAGTAGCTTGGTACACCAATCAAATACTATAGGTTGCATACACTATGACGCATAGAACATCACTAGCCTGGATGCCTGGTGCAAAGATTTTGAACCAGTTATCTGCACTAAGGTAGCCACAATAATCTTCATACTCAAATCTACTATGGCATTGATGGGCACTTGACTCCCCACCGCTCGTGTATTTGCAGGACAATACCACGCTATATAATCGAGGACGGTGATCCCACCACCCACAGTGCGAGACAGAAGACTTGCCACCTCACCTCGATGGAACAAATCGGTAATGAAGTAGATGTCTTACACTTCCAGTGTACAGATTTTACCATTGAGATTGAATTTTTGTGCATCAATATCCCAATAATCTATCAAGCAGCGGAGTAGTAGGTTTTGGGCCCTTAAACCCCCTATACTCCAAAATTTATACAACCCACATGCTTGTAATGCTTGTTGCACTTGCACATCATTGCGGACGGCCTCATCTACTTGGTCATATTCCCTCTCCATGTTCCCTCTCCCTCCACTCTAGAACCATCCTCGAGTGAGAAAAAACAAAGATTTTAGTTAATTTCATTTGCAAAATCAACTTCACAGCCGTACCCATGGGAAAATTTGCATACAGTGGCGGGTACCTGCGGTCAACTTGTGCGTTGACTGCGAGTATGGTGCCCTACCCGCGACCCGCATAGTGGTAGCCCGCGGGTAGCGCCGAAGCCATTTAGGGCTTGTCCAAACTAAAAATCCAACCACTAAAATTCGAAATAAAAACATTGAAATGGAAGGTGGGGATGAGATTACCAACTTGCTTCTGACGGTTCGATGATTGGACGCCCGTAGCTCCCAGAAACAGCTGCTGAACTTTGAGGTAAAAACTAACGACAAAACTCCAAATGGGTGAATAGTAAAAATGAATTGTAGTTTGTAAATATTTGTTACTATTTATAATTATGTAGACCCACTTGTCTATAGTTTTTGCCATTATATGTTGTTTTGGACTAATACGATGTCATGGAGTAGCGCTTTTTGACCAGTTTTCTTCAGCGAAAGTTGTTTCCGACCGTTTCACACCTACGACAGGTACGTTTCACACCTGGCATATAGGTTAGATGTCATTTTCACATGCATTACGCATTTGACCTGTTGACCACTTTCATAAACCCTAGTTGCGACCCCGCTTCGTAACTGACATGGAACGTTCACACTGGTATAGAAGTGTCATTATGTGGCGGTAGGGCCTTTCCGAACATGGATACCCTAGATAGAACCCCTTTTTCAATTTTGGTGCCCATGCTGTTGTTTGTCCTTAGGATTGGGAGACCTTCGTAGTTACACCATGACACTGGGATAAAGGATCATACTCTACCTTGTCTTATGTTGGCCATCTCCCATAAGGACTCCCCCATTTAAAGTTGTGATTGCATTGCATCATCTTGCTTGCTGCCTAAGCCTTGTGCCGGCTCCTGCGTACTTTGTTATTAGCTTGGTGCCTAAGCACTTTTCCCTGTCAAGCCCTGCAAAGCTTACATTTGTCCTTCACAATTTGATGACCTTTTGACCCTAAGGGAACACACCCCCGAGTGTCCACATCCTGCATGCACTTCCTTGCATTGGTCATAGGTATGTTCCACTGCTTGGAACTAGTCTGCTCGATATTTGACACTCGTTCCCTCACTTGTTGTACTATAAGCAATTTTATTCTTTTTCAAGCTTTCCCAAATATGAAAAAGACAAAAAAACAAATATTCCAAAAAGTCGGATGGGATTATGGTTACAACTTCTAGTTGGAAACTGTTGTGTCGCCTTTGAACAGAGCATTCATTCCACTCCATACATTATGAGTCGGGACTATAGTTGGACCTTAGGAGCTATACTTGTTTCTCAGTTTACTCGACTGATTGGTTAAGCTTCCAATCATTATGGAGCCCTTTGTGATGCCTCCTGCATCACACACTTTATATCCAATCTATGTTGCCTAAGTTTATCCATCTGCTCATTCTCTTGTTCAAAGGAAGTCCTGAAACCAGAGTCGGCCACTCCTCACATCTCTTGACTATTGCATGTTGGCCATCCTTGTTGAGTCAGTCCATTTCACCTGAGTTCTTCCAAATCTTTCAGCATAGCTGGTACCTTGTGTTGGTTGATGGGGGATGCCTTAATGCCCTCCTTCCAGCGAGTCTCGTTCCGTCGACTTCAACCCATTTATTCTGGAACTTGAGGCTTAGAGTTCGGTTGAATACCTTGAGGCTTGCATTCATTAGTGGTAGGTTCTCTCGCCATCGATAGTTTTGGGAATTCATCAATGTCCCCTGATCAATGGATTCACCCTAGTGTTCAACTTCAACTCATCTATTCACACTCCGATGATTGTGCTCTGTGCCTTGATGCCCATTTTCATTATTGGTGGGTTATCTCGCGCCTATTAATGATATATATCATTGACCGGTAATAAGATGATGTCACATCAGGTTCGACCTCAACTCCTTTATTCACCTGATGGGACTTACACCGTCGAAGACTTGTGTAGAAGACCCAAAGCGATAGTGGAATTCAGTATGCTACTTATGACTATGGATTTACATCTAAGATATCACCTCTTAGATATCAGCTGTTTGTGTTGAATATTGTAACTTCTAAGAATATTATATTTTGTGCTTTATTATTCCGTAGATGGTTCATCCCTCTAAGGTTATTATATTATGTATCCGAAGATGTTTATTCCTTCTATGGTTTGTGGTAACCAGGGTTATTAGACCCACCATGTGGGGGTCGGCCCTAATTTTATTATTTAGGGGTTATTAGACTTCTCTAAGAGAGGTAGGCCCCATTAGGGATTTTGGTTAGTCGGGCTCCTCATTTGACACACTTCCACAACTCATAAAGTAGCGCACTTGTGTCTAGGAGGTCTGCATGTGAGGTAGAGAAGAAGGACAAGTCTTGGAGAACATCTTGTATTTTGGTTGATCATCTTATTGAGGAAAGCTTTGCTGGGTTTTCTACCCCATGAGGGTTTCCGAGGATAAATTCTGTGTCTATCTTGTGATTATGTTTCTTTCAATGATCTTGCTAGTCTATTTGGTTTAAAACTTAACATGGTATCAGAGCTAGCCTAAATAAAACATCTTTCACAAGGTGAAATTATATTTCTCTCTCTCTCCCAAAATTAGAGTTTCTGCAAAAGTGAGTATTTTTTTATTCTAGTTGCATGGTTTAATAGCCCTTCTAAAGATCTATCTTTTAAGCCTTTGATTGAGGTTTTTGGTTGGGTAGAACTCCAGAAAAGTCAAACCCTAGTTTTACCAAAAGTGCGATAAACCAGAAATTCTGTTGTAGATCCAGAAAAGTAAAAAAGTCAAAGTTTCCGGGTAAGTACTATTCTATCTCTTCTCTATTGGACTCCCCCAAGAGAAGATGGCTCCAAGCACTAAGCTTGAAGACAAGCTAGAAGGTATAGATAACTTCTGGGCATGGAAATACATAATTGGTCTCATTCTTGAAGAGAATGATCTTGCTCATTATATCAAGGATGAAGGTTCAGAACCTGAAGGAGATGAAGCCAAAGAGAAGCATAGGAAGGATTTGACTAGGGAAAAGAGAATCATAGTTGATTCTAATAAAGACCACTTGATTCCCCAAGTGGCTTCCAAGAAGACTCCAAAGGAAATGTATGATGCCCTAGGAAGAATGTATGAAGGAAAGAACATCAATAGGAAGATGAACCTAAGAACTTAGTTGAAGAGTACCAAGATGCACAAAGGAGAATCCATTCAAGACTACTTCTCAAGGGTCTCCCAAATCAAGGAGCAACTAGATGTCATTGGTGATACTCTTGATGAAGATGAACTTGTGATGAATGCTCTAAATGGTCTCACTAGACCTTGGGAGTCATTTATACAAACTATGTGTTCCAGAAAAGAAAGTATGAAGTTTGATGTAGTATGGGAGGATTGTGTTCAAGAAGAGGCTAGGGTAGCCAATAGAGAAGCCCTTCTCAAGGAGGATGATCAAGCCTTGGCTACTCACACCAAGAGAAGAAGAAAGGGTCACTTCAAGAAGGTTGACCACAAAGGATCTCAACCCTTCTCTAGATTTAAAAGGGGAAGAGGACCCAACCCAGAAAGAGACCTCTCCACAGTCCAACATTTCAATTGTCTTAAACTAGGACACATTTCCAGATTTTGTCCTTCACAAAAGAAGAAGAAGTTTATCCACAAAATACACCATGCACATATGGCAGAAGATGATAGTGAAGAAGAAGAAGAAGAAGAAGAACAAGAACAAGAAGAGGAAAGGCCTCAAAGGAAAAGATCTAAAGTAAAGAAAAATATCCAAAAGAATATGTCATATTCTCCGCACTCTCTGGATCTGTATCTCCTGGAGAAGATACATGGCTCATTGATAGTGGTGCTTCAAAGCACATGATAGGTCAAAAGAAAACTCTCTCAAAACTTGAAGAAAAGTCTTTTCCTCAAAAGGTATCTCTAGGAGATGATTACCAATATCCCATCAAGGGAATTGGTGAAGCAAGATACAAGCTTGATTCTAGAACACCCTTGAAGATGAAAGAAATTTTATATGTACCAGGTTTGAAGAAAAACCTACTCTCTATCTCAGCACTAGATAATAAATGTTTTAGAGTTGTTTTCATAGATGGACAAGTACTTATGTGGCCCAAAGGAAAATCAATTGAAGATGCAGTTGTCACTGATGAAGAGGAAGGAGGTATCTATAAGCTCAAGGGACATCCAGAAGTTGCCCTTGCTCATGAAACCTCTAGACCCAGTGAGCTATGGCATAGAAGATTAGCTCACATTAACTACAAAGCCCTACCCTATGTAAGCAAGGTGGTCATAGGATTACCATATTTGAAGGTTGATCATAATGGCTCATGTAAAGGATGTGAAAAAGGGAAGAATGTCAAGAACCCTTTTCCAAAGAGTGAAACATAGACTAAGAACATTTTGGAGCTAATACACTCAGATGTATGTGGACCAATGTCCACCACTTCCCTAAGTGGGTTTGAATACTCTATCTCATTCATTGATGACTATTCAAGGAAGACTTGGATATACTTTCTAAAAGATAAGAATGAAGTCTTTGGAAAATTAAAATACTTCAAGGCCATAATAGAAAATCTCTCAGAAAAGAAAATCAAGATTCTTAGAACAGATAATGGCGGAGAATATACTTAAAAGGACTTTGAAGACTTTTGTAAGGAATCTGGAATCAAGAGGGAACTAACCAAGACTTTTGTAAGGAAGATAGAATCAAGAGGGAACTAACCACTCCCTACAATCCCCAACAAAATGGGGTTGTTGAAAGAAAGAATAGAACCATCATGGAAGCTGTAAAGACTATGATACATGACCAAGATCTACCCATGTATCTATGGGCTGAAGCAGCTAGGACAGCAGTCTATGTGCAAAATAGATTATCCCATAGTGCTCTTGAATTCAAAACTCCAGAAGAAGTGTTCACAAGAAGGAAGCCTGAGGTAAGTCATCTCAAAATATTTGGTTGTCCTGTGTACATTCACATTCCAAAAGAAAAGAGAACCAAGTTGAATCCTTCTGGTAAGAAGGGAATATTTGTTGGATATTATGAATCATCCAAAGCCTTCAGAATTTACATACCAGGTTTTCAGCATATGGAAATAAGTAGAGATGTAACATTTGCTGAAGACGCAGCTCTCAAGAAGTCCAGGAGGTGCCAACTTGAAGAAATCTATGAAGAAGATACACCTCCTAAAATCACAAAAGCTGTGCCCATTCCTGAAGATGATACACCAGAGGACCATGACATGTTGGAACCACAAGAACCCCCTATTACAAACTTATCTAAGAAAAGAAGGCCGGCATGGGCTAGAGACATTATTCAAGGAGCTGAAAGATATGGAGCTCTTGAAGGCTCTACTAGAGAAAGAAATAAACCAAAGCTAGTATCCAACTATGTGGCCTTGATGTGTGATCTTGTGGATCAATAACCTACTAGCTATGAAGAGGCAACTCAAAAGAAAGAATGGGTAGAAGCAATGACAGAAGAATATCAGACAATAATGAAAAATGATGTTTGGGATATAGTTCCCAAACCAAAAGATAAAAGTGTGGTTTCTTCCAAATGGATTTTCAAGATAAAACATGCTGCAGATGGTAGCATTGAAAAATACAAGGCAAGATTTGTAGCCAGAGGATTCTCTCAGAAAGAGGGAATTAACTATGAAGAAACATTTGCACCAGTTGCTAGATATACTTCAATTAGAACTATCATGGCACTTGCATCTATGATGAAGTGGAAATTACACCAAATGGATGTTAAGACAGCTTTTCTGAATTGTGTAATTGAAGAAGAAGTGTACATGGAGCAACCACAAGGGTTTGAGGTTAAAGACGGGAGAACTCATGTATGCAAACTGAAAAAGGCATTATATGGATTGAAGCAAGCTCCTAGAGCTTGGTACGAAAGGATTGACAATTTATTAACAAGCATGGGCTTTACCAAGTGTAAAGCTGACCCTAATCTTTATCTCAAGGTGATGGATGATGAACCAGTTATACTATTGTTATATGTAGATGATCTATTTCTAACCGGAAATGAGAAACAAATTATTGAATGCAAGAAGAATCTTTCTTCAGAATTCGAGATGAAAGATCTCGGATTAATGCACTACTTCTTAGGTCTAGAAGTATGGAAAGAACCAAAAGGAATCTTTCTAAATCAAGGTAAGTATGCTATGGAGATTTTAAAAAGATTTGATATGTTGGAGTGTAAAGCCATGGCCACTCCCATGGACTCCAACTTGAAGTTATTAGTTAATGACTCATCAGAATTAGTGGACATAACTCTATATAGACAAATCATTGGGTCATTGATGTATTTAACAAATACTAGGCCAGATATATGCTTTGTTGTTAATACCCTGAGTCAGTAGAACCTAGAAAGGTTCACTTAATAGCTACAAAGCATGTAATGAGGTATCTAAAGGGTACATTAGATTTTGTTCTATATTATCTTGGAAATCATGAAGTCAGATTACATGGTTACTCAGATTCTGATTGGGCAGGAAGTCTCTCAGACAGAAAGAGTACATCAGGTAGATGGTATGGCCTTGGATCTGCCATGATCTCATGGTTCAGCAAGAAACAATCTAGTGTGGCTCTTAGTACTACTGAAGTAGAATACATAGTTTCCTGCTCTGCTAGCTGTGAAGCAGTGTGGCTTCGGAAATTATTATCTGGAGTGTTTGACTTAGAGATGGATCCCACTGTGACCATGTGTGACAATCAAAGTTGTATCAAAATGACAGAAAATCCTGTATTCCATGATAAGTCAAAACACATAGAGATCCGATACATTTATATACGAGATATGGTGCAGAGAGGAGCTATCAAACTCAAGTATGTGAGTATTGAGGAACAAATTTCTGATATATTAACCAAACCTCTGTCTCGTGTGAAATTTGAATACTTCTGAGACAAGCTTGGTGTAGTTCAAAAGGACCCTCCTCGAAAGGGGGGGTAGTATCGTCACTGATGATGAGGATACCTGTTTACCACTCTTATATATTTATGCTTATTTAGATTTAGGTTTCTTACAGTTATAATACTTATATTACTTTTCTTTTACATTGATGATATATATACATGTTTTGATGATATATGTATTGGTGAGGATACATGTTTTGATGATATATGTATTGGTGAGGATACATGCTTTGATGATATATGTGCTTTGATGTGTTGATGAGGATACATGCTTTGATGTTATATGTATTGGTGAGGATACATGCTTTGATGATATATGTGCTTTGATGTGTTGATGAGGATACATGCTTTGATGATGATACTTGTATTATTACATATTGATGTATTGATGAGAATACTTGTATTGATGATATATGCACATATATGTACTTGTATGGATGAGGATACTTGTACCTGTATTGATGAGAGGATTGGATCATCCTTGTACTTCAGTCCTAAAGAGAGCCGTAGATGTATGTCTTCGAGAATGAATTCCTTAGTGGACATGAGAGGATTGGATCATCCTTGGACTTCAGTCCTAAAGAGAGCCGTGGACATATGTCTTCGAGAATGAAGTCCTTAGTGGACATGAGAGGATTAAGTCATCCTTGGACATGGTCCTAAATGTATGGTTGAGGATTAAGTCATCCTTGGACATGGTCCTAAATGTACGGTTGAGGATTAAGTCATCCTTGGACATAGTCCTAAATGTACGGTGGGGATTGGATCGTCCCTGGACTTCAGTCCCTTGAATTGAACCGTAGACATGGTGTCTTCGAGAATGGGGATTGGATCATTCCCGTACTTCGGTCCCATGAATTGAGCCATATACATGATGTCTCCGAGAATGGGGATTGGATCATCCCCCAACTTTGGTCCCTTGAATTGAGCCGTAGACATGATGTCTCCGAGAATGGGGATTGGATCATCCTTAGACTTTGGTCCCTTGAATTGAGCCATAGACAAGAGGTCTCTGAGAATTGAATGATAGGACTGGATCGTCCCTGGACCTCGGTTCAAAAGGTACATGATAGGACTGGATCGTCCCTGGACCTCGGTTCAAAAGGTACATGATAGGACTGGATTTTCCTTGGACCTCGGTTCAAAAGGTACATGATAGGACTGGATCATCCCTAAACCTCGATTCAAAAGGTACATGACAGGATTGCATCATCCATGGACCTATGTCCTAAAGAGAGCAATATTGATCATCCTGTAATATGATCGTGTGTATTGCAGGGTATATGATGCTGATGATGATGATGATGCTGATGATCGCATGATGACGATGTTGATGATCGTATGATGATGATGCTGATGATTATGTGATGACGATGCTGATGATCGTGTGATGACGATGATGATGATCGTGTGATGATGATGCTGATGATCGTGAGATGATGATGCTGATGATCATGTGATGACGATGTTGATGATCGTATGATGATGACGTTGATGATCATCTGATGACGATGCTGATGATCGTGTGATGACGATGCTAATGATCGTATGATGGTGATGCTGATGATCGTGTGATGACGATGCTGATGATCGTAAGATGATGATGATGTTGATGTTCCAGTAACTAGTAGAGTTACTGATGATGATGTATTGAAGAAAGCTTCCGATGATATATAGATGTACTATGATGAAGTCGATGAATCCCTTCTCCTGCAGACATTGTTATAATATCCTTCTCGTTAAGGGGGAGTGTGGAATATTGTAACTTCTAAGAATATTATATTTTGTACTTTATTATTCCGGAGATGGTTCATCCCTCCGAGGTTATTATATTATGTATCCGGAGATGTTTATTCCTTCGATGGTTTGTGGTAACCAGGGTTATTAGACCCACCATGTGCGGGTCGGCCCTAAGTTTATTATTTAGGGGTTATTAGACTTCTCTAGGAGAGGTTGGCCCCATTAGGGATTTTGGTTAGTCGGGAACTAGTATAAGTAGAGGAGCAGAGCTCCTCATTTGACACACTTCCACAACTCATAAATTAGCGCACTTGTGTCTGGGAGGTCTGCATCTGAGGTAGAGAAAAAGGACAAGTCTTGGAGCACATCTTGTATTTTGGTTGATCATCTTATTGAGGAAAGCTTTGCTGGGTTTTCTACCCCATGAGGGTTTCCCAGGGTAAATTCTGTGTCTATCTTGTGATTATGTTTCTTTCAGTCATCATGCTAGTCTATTTGGTTTAAAACTTAATAGATTGTACCTCCATTTTGCACCAGTTGTTTCCTTTTCAGCAGGAGACCATATCTTACTGTAGAGGGATCATGGCTACGATCAGTTATGACATGTATTCACTATGCACTGCTTATTCATGGCCATTGTATCAGATTGTTGTACTACTGACATGTATTCCGGGATACTATGGTATTATGACGAGTGAGATGCTCTTTCCACTTGTATCTCCATCACTCTAGTTCTGAGATCTTTTTATAATGTATTTCGGCCATCGTAGGATCAGTCTCTAACCTCATACATTAGGGGGCATATGTTACAAATTAATTTTCCACCTTGTGAGAATTAGCATTCTTTGGCCTGCAGGATCCATTTCACTGACTCATATCCACTTTATATCCTTCAGACACTATTTTTCCCTATTTTTTCCCTTGTATGTTAGCTGCATCATTACAGTGGGCGTACCCATGAGTTGCATCACTATAGCCCGTGGGTAGCATGTAAAATGGTAAAAATCACTACTTTATTACTTTTTACTCCCAAAAAGTGGTCATAGGGTGACCTTTGGCCCTCCATTTTCCCCAAAATGTCTCGATGTGTCCTTTCACTTACCTGTGAGAGAACTATATATTGAGAACATATGGCTTATGGATGGGAGGAGAAAGAAGAGCAAGAGAACTCTAGTGGATTTTTTTTCCTATCTTGAGTCTACATTAATTGATCCTTGTAGTTGTGAACCCTTTATGTTCACCTTCCAAACTCCTATTCTAGTTTGAGTTTGCCATTCCATGGAGGATTGAAGTGGTGGAGGCACAAGTGGATTGATCCAGATCTTGGTTTAGATTGGTTGCTGGCAAGAGGTCGTATCACATTGTACTTCTTCTTGTTTATTAATAGAAATACTCATATTCTCATCCATTAATGTTGTAAATGTTGTTTATACTACATTGGGTTGCATTTACTTGTTATGTCATGGGCCATTGCTATTGATGATGTTAATGTCGTTTATATATCATATGTACTTGTTGTATATTGGTTGTCAAGACTAATTTGCAAATTCAAGTGCATGGATTGAAAAGCTCCAACGGGGATCTACATCAAACGTTTGGATTGAGGTTGGTTATATTCTTCATTATCTTAGCATTGTCATTTATATAGCATAGTAGTGAGAATTGAGTTAATTTCTGGTAGTCAACTGTCTGTTGTGGTCTACCCCAAGCCATAGTGATTTTTCTCCAACACAATGACGACCGTGGCTCAAATCGAAAAATCGTCGACTCAGTTGGATTCAAGACATTGGGATAGTGCTATGGGTTCCCCTCTCCTTCAATCTCATGGCCTAGGTGTCATCTTGTAGGTCCATTTTGGAAAGTAGGGTTTTGCTCAGTAAGGGAGTGTGCAATTTTTGCACATTGGGGTTAAATTTGCAAAATCATCGACCAGGAACTTATGGCTAGCGTTCCCAACTAGAAACATCCTAAACACACTTGTAGGACTCCTTGGAACCTAGTTTTGTTGCACGGTTGGAATTATATGCCCCAGGTAGGTATCCAGCAGGTGTCCCTGAAGGCCTTTTGGATGCGATACAAAACGAGCCATAAAATGATGACCGTGGCTCGGATCGACAAACCATCGATTCCATTGGATTCAGGACGTCGGGATAGTGCTAGGGGTGCCCCTCTCCTCCCACTAGTACAAAATGAGAGATAAGTGACCAGGTGACCAAAAAATTTGGTCACCATAATTTTTTCAAGGGATAAATGACCAAAATTGAGAAATTTTAAGTGAGCTAACTAAAAATGACCAAGATAAATGACCAATTTGGTCACGGGATAAGAACTAAACTAAAAATGACCAAGATAAATGACCAATTTGGTCTCAGGATAAGAACTAAACTAAAAATTACCACATAACAATTGGTCATTTATTTGGTCATTTTTAGTTGTGTCACTCTGACAATTGAAAAGTACAATTTTGACAATGAGTTTGTACAATTACTAAATTTGAACACTGCAGATGGATTCAGAGATCCCTTCTAAGGGGTCTCTGAATCCATCTGCAGTGTTCAAATTTAGTAAATTTGTAACATTGTAGATGGATTCACAGACATGAGCTAGTGTCGAAACATGATTCCATAGGAGAACCTAGTGAACATTTTTGCAAGATCATTTCATATGTATTGCCACATTCAATTTGATGAGCTTATCATGTCCATATCTTATTTCACCATTTTTTATTTCATATTATTTCTTTGATAGATCTGCCAAGTTGCATGATGTTCATCATCATAGTGTGGTTGAGTCGAGTCTTGGTCAAAGCATCAAATTTCTCTCCCAAGTAAGCAATTTGAAGTATCCTTATGCAATCTACCTCAGTTTCATAGTAGCTAGAAATGTGTGAAAGATTCTCAAGGTTTATCTCTAATCTCCTTAGGAAAGTAAGCACATATTGAGCATTGAGCATTGTTTTCAAATATGTGACCACCTATTATTTGTTATTATCATCAAATATGGTTCTACCTCTCCAATGACGACAAAGTTGTCCATTATCCCCTCTACAACGTCCTAGCAATTAGACACCAAATAGTACTAAGATACCAAAGGTTTCACTAAGATGTAAGAGAGTGGGTCCTAAATTATACCCAACCATATTTGACTATGATGAAATATACGTGTTTTAGGTGGTTTACTTAGTTACTTCCATTGAACTCTTCTTACTTCTACATTTCGTGAGAAAATGTCCCCTGCATTTTTTAAAAGTTTAGTACTTACTCATACAAGGATTACTTAAACAAAAACCCCTTTCATAACCACACAAAACCCTTTAAATATTAAATCCCACAAGACAGCTTGATTTCACTTATGCTATAATTGAGCATTGTTAAAATTTACTTAGCTATAATCGATCTCAATGGTACTTGGAGAAGAGGTAGTCAAATTAAAGGCTTAGCCATTTATTAACCCTAATTGGGCTAGTGGAGCAATGATTTAAGGTACCAAAGGTTGCACTAAGATATAAGAGAGTGGGTCCTAAATTATACCCATCCATATTTGACTATAATACAATATACTTGTTTTAGGTGGTTTACATAACTATCTCCATTGAACTCTTATTACTTCTATACATTTCGTGAGAGAATGTCCCCTACATTTTTTTAAAATTTAGGACTTACTCATACAAGGCTTCCTTAAAAAAAAAAACCCTTTCATAAACACACAAAACCCTTTAAATATAAAAATCGACAAGGCAACATGCTTTCACTTATGTTATAATTGAGCACTCTTAAAATTTATTTAGCTATAATCAATTTCAATGGTGTTAACAATTAATCTAGCTAT
Organism: Larix kaempferi; assembly: GCA_027924585.1. NCBI lineage: Eukaryota > Viridiplantae > Streptophyta > Pinopsida > Pinales > Pinaceae > Larix > Larix kaempferi. The sequence goes on along the minus strand of BSBM01000437.1, from coordinate 14,446,164 downwards.
AATTGATCCCTTTATATATCATTGAGCTATAATCATTTTTACCATTAGATATGGGTTTTATTGTCATAGTTAGCCAAGTTTGTAACAAAGCCATTCGAAATGCATATTAATTTTCCAAGTGTGAGTGAGAAGGCATGTTTTAATTTTGGGCAAAAAATTATTGGCTATGAGCCCACCTGATCTCATACCTTTTGCAATTCAAACCCTCAACATTTGTTGAGCACCAAACCATAAGCCAAATCACGTGTCAAGTGCCCATCTAGTGTTGAATTGTTGAGCAAGTTCACCAAGTAAAGCCCCATGGTTTACAAAGGGGTTTGGCCATTTGCCATGGATTTGATGAATCCGCAGAGAGATTATTTTGATGGGTGAAGTCGCAGCAAGGATTTTATTACGAACCTGATACATATAACGAAATGGTGAAAATCAAGACTAGAAGCAGAGATTTCACATTCATGGATCATCTTTTAGTGAAAATGAAGTCTGAGGGATTTTTTGCATTGTAAGCATTTGTGTTTCTGAAGGAAGATTAGTGTATGTTGGGTGTGATCGGCTTACAATAATTTCAATCTTTCAATTTAGTAGGAGCATTATAGAGGAATTTTGGGTCCATCCTTCCCCGTTGATTCCCTATTGCCCAGATGCTCAAAATCCTTATTTGAATCAGGCTCTCCGACGCCCATTTCTCAAAACCCATAGGTTGTTGTACCCTTTTCCTCTAAATCCTTTGTTTTGTGTTATATTACCTCCATCAATGCATCCTGGGTTCAAATCCCTGTGGAAGTTGTTGGGTCATTCTCATGCAATGGGAATTTAGTGCCCTGGGAAGAGCACCCAAGGGTTTCAAACTGATGCCAATCTTGCAGGAAGTGCATGGGATTAATGGCTTTCAAGTGCCGATGCAGTTATGCTTTCAGTTCTTCGCACAATTACTCAGACAAGCATGGATGCTCTTTGATTACAAGGAAGATGGATGTCAGGATATCAAAAATGCTAATCATATAGGGAAGGCCAACAAAATTCAAAAGATTCAGAGATCAAGTTATCTTCCAATATGTTGAATCCATGATTTTTAAATGGGTACAGGTTGGGCATTCTAGAAAAAAGCGTTGGCTCCATTAGGCAATTTGATTTTCACTTTTTATGCATCATGAAATGGCCTTCTGAAAGAAAAATATTAGACCTATAAGTTGTAATTATTATTTTAGGGAATAGATGAAATGGGCATAACCGAAGCTAGATTCGCAAAGTTTTTTAAGTTTTGAGAATTCCTTGCCATAGCAATGATTTTTTGCTGGAGCTTCTTCATGGAATTTGTCTGCATTTGCACACATTCAGTAACAATATTAAGGAAGTAGACTCGGATGAAGAAATCTTTAGAACAGATGCAAGAGAGTGACACACAAAGATTTTGATTATATGGAGGGCCCCCAAATCATATATTGATGTAGCATGAATAAACAATTGATGGCATTGGAATTATTCATTGCTGCACAGGGGACAACAACCAACAGCCCTATTCATTAGCTGAAGTTGAAAATGGACTCCAAGAGGACAATGAAGTATGGATCCAGCTCCATTGGTGAGATTCTTCCCCACTTAAATAGTAACCTTTTGACTACGTATTCTGACAAATTTATTCATTTGATTGTAATTTATTTTAGATGAGCATAAGATGATTGCGGTTACAACATGCATAGGTATATGGTGAAGGTTGCACATTCTAATATGCTTTAGGAACTTAGGACAATATGTTGTTCTTATGGTATAAATTATGTACTTGGTAAGCAAGTAAACCAGCTAGAAATAGGGCTGCCAGTAGAGGATAGATAAGGTTATCCTAAGTTATAATTATTATTAGGCCTTATATTTTAAGTGCCTAAATATCCTAACAAATATGTTATAATGCTTGGAGCTACAGTTCTCTATGTGAAATCTGAAGTTGAACAACTCTATCATAGATTCATATATCATATAGCTATTGGATTTCATGAACAATTATTCCACTGCTTGCAAATGTTTATTTTCAAATGAAAAATCTTGCAATTGAATCGTAGTTTTTTCCAAGATATTAAACAATTGACTGCCTCACAAAATGCATTAGTGAATAATTGGACTGTAATAGATCTTTGTTTCTTGGATTTGTCCAATGGATTGTAGGTTACTCACTTCCAAGTGTGAGTCTTGTAATGATGTGATGTACAAGCTTTGTTGGCTGGAAGTGTTGAAGCTTAAAATTTGAAGTCCATTAGGTGAATTATATTTTGACATAAAATTGTGGAATTCTAAGAGAGACATTGATTCAAGTCAGTTTTAAATAGAAGAATAAAGCAACAAGAAGGAAAACAAATGGGAAAATGAATTAAGGAGAGGTGAAGTTTCAAGTAGTATGATCCATTGATAACACGTGGTAGGTGAGTTTGAAGTAAAGAAAGCATGCAATACAGAGAATAGAGTTCACTTGTTCATAGATTGTTAACAAGATAAGGAGGAGCCTTTACATTGGAGGCTGAACACCATAGACATGAGCATGAACACACAAATAAATTTAATCTATCTTGTTAGAATCTTACAATTGGAAGTAGTTGAATCAGACTATGAGTTTTGTTGTATGAAATCTATGTTTTCCAATCAAGGGTTTTGATGTGTATGACAGAATAAGCTCTCTTTCCTTTACTAGTTTGAACATTTGATTATTCTTTTTCATCTCTATAAATTGGACATCTTAGTAATAATGGAATTTATTTCTGGAAAAAGGTTTCTATCATTGATGGCCTTTGAACTTGGCCTTTTCTAAATTAATGCATATCCCTTGTCACATTTTCATTATATGTATGTGAATCAGGCTATAACCTTATCCATTAGGTATATTATTGATATAAGCTGAGGATTGTACTTATCTCAACTAAACGTTTTGATATAAATCACAGGCATTGTATAGAAAAGAATGCATGCTAATTTAAAACCTTCTGAATATAATTTGCATTTTTTATGATAAAAATGATCATTTTGTTAAACAGATCTAATTATATTCATATTGGCCATGGCAGGTTGTTTCTATTAATATTATTCGCAATAACAGACTAGAAAATCAGAGAGTTATGGATTTGTGGAGTTTGCAAGCCATGCAAGAGATGAGAAGTTTCTGCAAAATTACAATAGTACACAGATGCCCAACATCGACCAATTTTACAAGATAAACTGGGAAACATTTGGCATTGGAGAAAAGCGACCTAAGGTGGGACTTGATTATCCTATATTTGTGGGATATTTGTCATCTGATGTTCCAGGCTATTTGTTGCAAGAGACATTTCGATCTAGATACCAAACTATAAAAGGAGCCAAGGTTTTTACTGATAGAGTTACAGATCGTTCAAAAGGATATGGGCTTGTAAGGTTTGGAGATGGGAATGAACAAGTTCGGACTATGATAGAGATGAATGGAGTGTTTTGTTCCTCAAGGCCTATGCGAATAGGTCCTGCCACAACAAAGAAGATTATAGGTTTTCAGCAACCATATCCTAAAGGTAATTTTTGCAAGTGTTAGCTTGCATTGATAAATGTATTGATATTTGGTTTTTTTATTAGTCTGGTAGCAGATGCTATAATATTAAATATTGGTTGTGTAGTTGGTGAAATGCATATTTTCCATTGATAGAGATCAGTTCTATTTTTTTGTTACCCTCGTGCTGTGTAGCTTTAGGCTCTAGTCTATGAACTGAGTACTTTCCTTCATAAATTAGCGGCTAGCTGGTGGTGCAGTTGCTTTTTTTTTGTATGTTCCTGATTCTAGCTATGTTTGAATCCATCCTACCTTATTAAGAGATTTCTTGAATTACATTAGAATTTGGTCAGGTGATGTGAGGTTTTTAAAACTAGTGAGTTCTATACAAGCCAAGATTGCTAATATTTGGTATTCATTTATATTTTAGCTACTTAAGAGAAACCACGGTGGTTGCTTTAGTTGATCTGCAAAGTCATTTCCTTCCAATTATTTTCCTTTCCTTTTTGAAATTGGGAAAAGCTTAATTGGAGATCAAAGTTATGAAATCTTATAAAACTGATGTTGTCTCAAAGCAGGATGCCAAGATGCCTTGTTCCGTTAGGGGCATGGAACAAAATTCAGCACAGAAAAAATGTCCTTTTAGTGGGTGGCCTCATTTAGGTCAGTTTTACTATTTACCTAATAAACTACTATTCTGTAATTCATTTGACATTTTTGTATCATTTTATGCTACCATCAAACATTTTTTTTCTTATATATTCATGAGTTGTCAGCCTTTCTAGTTTTCCTTTTCCAAAATCCTTTTTATATGGGCACTTTCTCCATATCTTGTTTTAATATGGTTGTTTCCTTCATTTCATTTTTTTTTTCACAGAAACGGATGAGGGTATTTAATTAAAAAGAGAGAATAAAGGGTTACATAAAAAGGCTGATGGATTGTTCCCATAATAGGAAGTCACCCGTCACTCCTTGTTCATCTTTGACAGGTTTGTAGTTGTAGCAGAATTTCCCTAACCTATGTGTGCTATAGCACCTTAAAAATTGGCCAAGAAGAAATGAGCAAAAAAAATACATGTTTTTGTTCTATACTGTCAAAAAATTACGTGTCTACTAATTCCTGTATGCCAAAATATTTCCAGAAAATGCAAAGCTGTCCAAACTTAAAGTAATAGTAATTAATAGTAAGTGTGTTGTTCATATTTTTTGAAGTTTTATCATAGAATGATATAAGCTTTTTGTTTCCTCAACTGCTCATTGTCCATCTTATTTTTCATCTTCAACTTATTTACAAAAGGTTTTCGACATTCAAGACAGCTTGTATGTAGACTTATGTGGTAGGCCTAAGTGTCATGTTGTCATGAATGATTGATTAACAGTTTGGAGGCTTCAAGACTACTTTTGGATTTTCTATGTGCAAGGATAGCCAAATGGATGGCATCTTTATGAGGTAGTTGTCCTATATTATACAACTTAGCCTATTTAAATTGATTTGAAACAGTTGTCTTCTGTACAAGTATTTGGAACAGTGCTTGAGCAATGTTTGGTATTACAAACTGCTCAAACAGTATGTAAGAAAAATGGGGGGCTTTGAGACTATTTTGGGATTTCCTGTGTTAGGTTAGCCAAGTGGATGTTGACTTATTTGTTGGTTGTCCTATCACACAACCTAGCCTGTTTAAATTGAATTGAAACAGTTGGCTTCTGTAGAAGGATCTGGAACATTGCATGAGCAATGTTTTGTAATACAAACTTGTCAAACATGATGTAAGGAAATGAGCATATTGGGTATGATTTTTGCCAAATTCTCGATAAATCAAGTAAAAGATCATGGATGAAGTTATTGTATATTTTACATTGCATCTTTAATGTTGATTACTGACTTTTACTGTTACATTTATAGGGTTTCATTAATTCCTTTGGATCTAATCAGCTACCTCCAGGATTAGAGTTCTCAAGTTGAGAATGAAGCTGAATTAGTGTAAACTCTACTGGATACCCAACATGTGAAAACTGCATACCTCTAGGTTTGACATCCTCTTTCATAGGAAGTTAGGTGATTTGAGGTAGATTGGGTTATTGTTTGTCATTGTAAATCTTATTGATACATTATGTTGTCTGGTGGCCTCTTTTGGAGAGTTACAGTCTTCCTTTTTCTGATATACCTGATTTAATATAGCTATTGATTTGCATACCAAAGAACATGGTACCTTTTTAGTGTAAGAATAGGCAAGTTATAATGCACTGTTACATTCCTACCAACCCACAATTCAAATTTGTGAGGATTTTCTTGCATGGAAATTATATAGTTCAAAGATGTAAGTTTCAATGTGAAAAAATGATCAAATAAGGATCTCAGACATTATACAAGCAAAATGCAGTGAGTCGCTTAGTTTGATTCTGTTATTGATTATTTTTCCTTGGTTACCTTTTCTTTCCAGGTAAATTTCCTAGGGAAAACCTCTTGGGCACTTTCTCTCTTTTTTAGGATAGCACCTAGGGTAAACCCTAGGTCAGAAGGCCAAGTCAAGAACAGTGCTCAAATCCATTACAACAATGTTCTCAATATGAGCTCATCATTTCACTTATGTCAATAGAACCTGGGTGTGGAGGATAATACCACCCCACAACCAATTGGGATAGATGCATATATAAGTTTCAATGTGAAAAAATATGATCAAATAAGGATCTCAGACATTATACGAGCAAAATTCATTTTGACCAGTTTTTATCAAAAAATCGCCAGAAAAGCGAGGCATTTTAGTTGTCTTTATCCGACTGGATAAAAATGACACGCTGAATGTGGAAAGTACATCAAAATATTAGGTTGTTTTATATGGATGTATTTTAAGACTGTAAATGTTGTAAAACAGCTTGCAAGCCCTTGTTTAGGGGCCAGTACTATATACTTATCCTTCCTAGTCAGCCTTGCCTAGGTTCTAAATTTTAAGGGTTCAAGTTGATTCTAAATCAATAACAACTACAACCAATATCCTCGGGTTGAGATGTCCCATTTATTCAACAATATTGTTTCATTCCATAAATTCAAATGGTCCATTTTTATGTCCACTTTTTCCACTTGGATAAATGTCTTTTCATATGTATAAATCCTCTACTCTTTATGAGGAATCAAGGTGTCCATTATTGCTTAGAGTAGACAGGATGCCAGTTCAGTTTTTAACAATGTTGATTTATTGGATTATAGCGGATTGTAGTTGAGAAAATTATCTTTCGTTTGTGCAAAACATGATTCTGATTCACTCACAAAGTTAGTTATGATCTTTCCAAAAGCACATTGTATTGGTACTGATAAGTTATGAATCCCATAATTTTGATTGGCTCACATAGTTAGTTAGGAACTTTATGTTTAAAACACATTGTATTAATGTTAATAAGTCGTGAATCATTGTTGATAAGTTATTAGTTCAGATGCAATTTTCAGTTCTTTCCTTCTGCGCATCAAGTCTTTGTGGGTACCTCTGCGATTTTAGTTGTTAACCAACATGTTGGACTCGTAAATTTCAAAATTTCAAAGAAACATCTATGAAATGTGTATAGACTATGATAAGGTCTGGCTTTCATGTGTGGATAACGAGTGATTTAAGTCGCCCCACTAATCCGACAGAGCTACCTAATGAATTGAATCCATCCAATTCGTTCATGTTGTCAAAAACATATTATTCATCTGTTCACTTCAAACTATCAAAACATAATTATGAACCTCATAGAATGAAAAATTGGTTAAGCTACTTGTCTTCTCTACATGGTTTACACTTGTGTTTTGCTACTTGAGTCTTGGAAAATATGTATGACAGTATAGTTTCCAGTTTGATATAAAATTTTATTGTTTTGGTATGTTTAGAATCCCTACAGAAGCTTAGTGTATAAGGGCTCAGCTCCTTGTAGCAGTTTTGTTAAAATTTTGGACATCTTTGTATATTTTGGCTACTTGGATCTTCCACGGCTCTCTTTTAATATAGATGTTTCCCTTTTCTATAAAGAAAGGAAGAAGAAATAAAGTAATCAATATAAAAGTTCAACAAAATGATAACTTTTGCAAAAGGGGTTAAGTGATTCCTTAGGGTGTCCTCAAGGGGTTTGTTGAAATAGGAAGATTTGGTAGAATGTCCCAAAAGTGGTATGTTTTAGAAGCTCATGAATACAAATGCCTCCAACAATTGTCACTGACTACCCAATTCTCCAAGGTGAAAAAAATGAGAGGCATAAAAAGAAGAAATGAAAGACTCGAGGACAACCAATAAATGCTCAACTCTCACTCTCCTCCAACTCATATAGAATGAGCAAAGAGGTTACTATCAATCCTTCTATCAGAAATAAAAAATCTTAAAATAGCAAAGTGTAAGAGCAACTTCCTTCTCCTATAGGGCACACTTCTTTAAGTAAATGTAACTCCCCTCATGATGAATGTATCTTCAGCTGCAGCAACCTCCTACATTAGGTATCAAACTCCTGCATTAAATGTCCTCTTACACACCCCAATAATCACTTGAGTAAATCCCAAGGGAATCTTCTCTTACTAGTCTGCATGTGTCATCATTAAATGGTTCACGAAGAGCAGCGCCCTCATACTAAGAATGGATGTAGCTCTCATTGATGCAGCATCCTCCTATAGTTGTGTAACTGCTAGGTTTAATGCACACTCTATGTACCAAAAATAGAGTGTAACTCCTGATGAAATGCATTCCATTTTTTCCACAAAGAATAGTGTAAAACTACTCCCATAAAGGAACCCTTACTACTACAAGGGTGGGACAGTGTAACTGCCTCTAATTAGTGCTCCCCTCATGCACCTAAGAATAATACACAACAGGCATCAAGTAGGACAATCTCATGCTGCAATAAAGTCCTCAAGACTGCACCCTTCAGCTGCTGCTATATTCTTCAGAAAGGTGCCATCCCTCTTTGTTGCCATTAACAGTCCAACAACAGTTGTAATCTCCTCAATAAGGTGCCCAAATTAGCACCAAAAAAAACTAGAGGGCTGTATTGCACTCTGCTACAGGACCTTTACTCAACAGTTGAAGAAAAACTCTGATTTTATACAGACATGGGCTACAATCAGTGTGTGTGTGTATCTGATCAAAATGTTTCTAATGAAAATGTACAGCAGGTAAGGATCTTCACCGGGAGGTGTGCCCTAAAATTCTTCATGAAAGTACTATTTCCCAGGAAGGTACAAGCTTGCAAAATATGATCTCAATTTGAGTTCCATTTCTCTAAGCAGCTACAAGGTCAAAGTGGTTATTTTGACACTGGATTTTGCTTGCACAAAATATGGTGTTAACAAGTACACAGACAAAGTTTGCAGTTAAATATTCTTTTTATGTCAACTTTGATTTGATTATGGGATCAGCTATGAAGCTCACTCTGAATTGATTCTATAGCTGTTGGCTTGGTTTTGCAACCAAGCTTAGTGCTATGGGCACCTGCTAACTAGTAGCAGCAGTTTCAATATTAAGCAAAAACAATAAACTAAAACTAAACTAGCATGTGCATCTTTGAATTAAAAAACAAGAACAAGAAAGATAAAAAATCATTTTTGTATTGAAAATGGGGGCAAGCAAGTGCTTGCAATAAGAATACCTCCGATTGATGAAGATATTTGAGAAGCTCCAAGGATGAGCAGCTCCAAACTCCAATGGGTCCTTTCTCCAAGGTTGCTACAATGGCCAAAAACTCAAGGGAGATTTTGGCAGCATGAGGATAGGAAGATAGATGGATGTGAAATGAGCAGCCCCTACCACCTTTTTATAGGTTTTGGTGGTGGGGAATACCATTTGTGGTTTTGCGGAAACCAATGGTATTGACCAACATGGTTTAGGTACTTTTCCCTCCTTTTTCCTTTTTTGAATAGAATTAATATTTTTATTCCCTTTTTAATATTTTGGGAATTTTGGACCCTTTTTGAGGGTTTTTATGCTTTTTTAGGAAAAATAATCTTTTTTGAGTGGGAAAAGGGGTGTACTAAGGTCTTTTGGTGACCTTTTGTTGGCTTCAGAGGCTCAGATGGTGGAAAAGTGGACAAATGGGTCATGTGAATAAGGAAATGAGCTAGTGATCACTTTTTAGGTGTTAACAGATTGCCCCCTGATGTGTGAGGGCAAGAGCTCATCGTATGGCCGATAGACATCATAGCTCTTTTGTCATTTTTATGGGGTTTTTGGGAGGAGAAGAGACCGATTGGAGACTGGATCCGCGGCCCTTGGAAGCTGCAAAAAATAAACAAATATTACATGGCCTCAATATGAATGAGGAATAATCTCTGATAATGGACGAGATGGGTATACCCATGCTCGTATCAAGACATATACATTATAATTAGTCCCAAGAAGGGGGATCTAATACATAAAAAATATACTGGTACATCATAATGGTCCAAAGGGTACATTATTTTGGGATGTACTCATGATCATGACTGATCTCAATAACTGATACACTGGAATAACTGATCAACTGCTAAAACTGAAGGTGTCCAACATCTGTAGGGACTCAAAGTGTGTGAGTCATCTCTGAGAATTAATGTAACTGTATATTCAAGGGAGTATGAAACTGGGGTACATATGAATACTGCCGCCATGCGCAACCCGGATATCTATAGGAAAAATATAACTGGTTGTATCCATAGGTAGACTCTCAAATGTGGAGGAGTCAGATGGTATCCGTGGTCTTCGACTAATAACTGAATGGACCGATGCCCCGTGCGAGTCTCAACGATGCGATCACGGTGTTGAAGTCGAGCATGTGAGAAACAACCATTTGGAGAGGCACTAAGGACTCTTCTCAAAATGATTCGTAGGCACTCATCATAAATGGTGATGAGTCCAAGACACAGGGACCTCTAGGTCTATCCTCTGGAATAAATTTGGTTGTCGTCGACAGAGGGAGACCAGCAACTAACAAGGCAATGATGTTTCCTTGATAGGAGCGCGAGGTGTAGAACTGATGTGTGGTAGTACTGATGGTAGGATTGACATACTTGTGGGGATGGGAAGTAACTGGGGTCATATATGGGAAGACTCAAACTTCCTTTGTTCAGAGCATGATGACATGGTTGACCTGGCAGTGTAAGGAACTGACTTGTAGGTGTGGGTATCACTGCTTTGAAGGACTGAAGGGTATGTTTGACTCTGGTGGGGGTCAAGCTGATGGGTGATGTCGAGGGATTCTCAGGGTGACATACTGCAGACTACTCTGAACAAAGGTGACCAAAATGGGGAAGCTGCCCTATGAGTAGACGTGAGCTATTGTGGCACCGAGAAGCACCATTGGGTCCTTCTTCGTAGTTTTACTGAGCTCCAAGAACGGATAAAAGTGTTCTTTGAAATGGTACTATCCTGTGGATTTGCGAGCCCAGGACTGTTCGTGCTCATGGGTGTTTTCATTTTTAAGGAGTCTGAAAACGATAAGAAGACTCTACAGTGGTTATGACTACTGTCCTGTTGGTTTTACGAGCCTAGGATGGTGATTTCTCGTGGTCGCTTTCATGTTTAGAGAGTCTGAAAGCGGTAAAGGGACTCCATTGGTGTTCTTTTTCGTAAGTTTAGTCTCCAAGGCCCAAAAAAGCATAAAATGATGCAGATGGAGAACACTTCTAGCCGATGTGACTAGAGTATTCCTTTTTCGTAATTAGTCTACAAGGTCCGGAAAAGGGGTAAACTTATACCAGGTAGACACCCTTTTAGATACGTTTAGCGAGCATGAAAGGAAGCAAGATTGCTCGGCGATCTTTTCATTGTTTTAGGAGTCAGAAAAGAGCTTAACAGAAACTCCCTAAGTGCCTTTTTCGTAAAAGGGATTGCTCGGTCAAAAAAGGGATAAAATTATACCGAACAAAGAGGGAATGATGAGAGCAAGAAAAGGTCTCAAGCACCATCATGAGTGTGGAAAATCGGATCCGGTGACATAATGATTGTCAAAAAGGGGCGACGGCTATTGTGGCACGCAAATCGAGGTAATGAGAGGGAATTTTGAAAAATTCCTAAAAAATCAGGAGGTGAGAGCAAGAAATGATCTCAAGTGTCATCAAGAGCGCAGAAAACTGAATCCGAAGATATAAGACTTGTCAAAAATGGATGCCGACCGATGTGGCACGCAAACCGAGGCGACGAGGGGGGCATGGAAAAAATGCCTGAAAAATCTGGACGTGAGAGCGAGAAATGATCTCAAGCATCATCATGAGCATGAAAAACTAAATCTGGCGATATAAGGCTCATCGAAAACGGATGCCGGCCAGTGTGGCACGTAAACCGAGGCGACGAGGGGGGGCATGGAAAAAATGCTCGAAAAATCTGGACGTGAGAGCGAGAAATGATCTCAAGCATTGTCACGAGCATGAAAAACTGAATCCGACGATATAAGACTCATCAAAAATGGACAACGGTCGATGTGGCACGCAAATTGAGGCGACGAGGGTGCCCAAACAATGGTAAAAAAATGGACCTGATGAAAACTGGAAAAGGAAAGAACTGTCATGAAGGTCAGTCCTGGACGGTGGTGTCCATGCGGTTTACTATGGGTAAAATCGTTTGAGGTACAACCCGTTGCGTGGGTTGCGGAGGGGGTTGCCTTCTGAATCGGTCAGAATGTATGCCCCTTGTCTGAGGCAAGTGTGTATAATATATGGGCCTTGCCACATGGACACAAACTTTCATTTCCCGGTTTTGTCATGAGCCTGGTCGTAGGCTAGGACAAGGTCCCCTTCATAAAAATTTCTTGGGTGGACATGTTTATCGTAATTCAATTTGGATCGGTTCTTGGTTGCTTCCATGTTTTGAAGGGTTGTGCGCCGATCTTCATCGGCCTGCTCCAGGAGTAGTAAGCGTTGCTCAATTGGGGCAGTGTCTGGTAGGAGTTCAACGGCCATATGTAGGGTTGGAATCTGGCATTCAATGGGGAGGACAGATTCGACACCGTGAACTAAGTGGAAAGGGGTAAAACCGGTGGCGGTTTTAGTTGATGTGCGGTATGCCCATAGTGCCGAGAAGAGCATGTGGTGCCAATTTGACTTGTGTTTGTCTACAATTCGCTGGAGGATGGTTTTCAAAATTTTGTTTATCGCTTCGACTTGGCAGAGGAGAAATGGTGTTCAAATTTCAGTAAGGTTGATAGTTCTTTCCAGACGGCATCTTCGAAGTGAGAGTCGTTGTCTGAGACAAGTTGCTTTGGCACTCTAAAATGTGCGATAACATGGTTGAGAAAGAACCGTGCTGCGGTTTCGACTGTGCAATTGTAAGTTGGCATGGCCTCCGCCCACTTAGTGAAATCATCTACGGCCACAATAATATGTTTGTGACCGCTGGCTGACGTGGGATTGCAATCAAGGAAGTCGATGGCCCATTTGCAAAATGGTCCGGTAGTAACGACTGGATGAAGGGGGGCGGGTGGGGTTCTTGCTTTGGGGGCAAAAAGTTGACAGTTTTGGCAATGTTTGACTGCGGTGATGCAATCAGTAAATAATGACGGCCAAAAGTAACCTGCATGAATGATTTTTTGGGCAGTGGCCATGCCGGAGAAATGGCCCTTGCAGGTACCGCTATGACAATCATTGAGGACTTGTTCTGCCTCACTATGGGATAGGAAACGTTGTAGGATGGTATCAACGCTGCGTCGATAAAGTACATCCCCTAACAAGAGGTATCGGGGGGCTTGGTGACGTATACGACGGCGTCCGTCACGATTGATGTGGGGTTGAAATTTCTGCGTGCGGAGGTAAATTAGGATGTCACCATACCATGGGTTGTCAGAGGAAATAATGAAGATGTGATCGTCAATCAGATCCATTTGAATAGCAGGTGGAGGATGGGAGGTCAGTGATGAGATGGGAAAGTGCGAGGGCTTTGGTGCTCTTGGGGGTTTTGAAAGTGAGGTCATACTCTTGGAGGATAATGACCCATTTAGCAACACGACCTTGTAGGAGCCGACGGTTTAGGAGATAGACCGAGCAGAATGTAGTGTCGCAATTTTTGGACGGAAAAGACTACAGCTAGGGCTAATCTTTCCTCGTAAGGGTAACGTAGGGGTGGGCCAGACAAGGTCAGGCTGACGTAATAAATGACATGTTCTTGGTGAGATGCATCTTCTTGGACCAAGACTCCGGACACGGCATGTTCAGATGCCGAGACGTAAAGGATGAAGTCCTGAGAGAAATCTGGAGGGGAGATCAAGGGGGCTTGTGTGAGAGATTTTTTGAGGGCTTCGAATGCCGTGTCTGCTTGCTCATCCCAAACAAAGGGTATGTGGGTGCAAAGTAGGTGTAAGAATCTGTGAACTTTGGTGGCATAATCAGGCACGAAGCAATGAAGGAAATTGGACCACCCCTGCAAACTCTGGAGTTGCCGAAGCGTGCACGGAGAGGGAAGGTCTAAGATGTCTTTGATTCAGGGGATCAACAGTGATTCCATCCTGGGAAACAATGAAACCCAACAAAGGGCCTGTAGGAATGCAAAAGACACACTTGTGTGGGTTCAAGCGGATGTTATATTTGCGACAACGCAGGAAAACTTGCCAGAGGTCGTTAAGGTGGTCTGATCATTTCCGGGAACGAGCTGTAAGGTCATCAAGATAGACCAGCAGGATATGGACCAAGTCGTGAAAACAATAGGTCATGGCCCATTGGAAGGTGGCACCATCATTTTTTAGGCTGAAAGGCATGACATGATAGGCAAAGGTGCCCCATGGGGTAGTAAAGGCAGTCTTATACTGATCCTCCTTACGAATCTGAATCTAGTTGTATCCTGAAAAATCGTCCATGAAAGATAGGACTTCATGTCCCGCACATGCATCAATGAGTTGGTCAATGAATGGCATGGGGAAATTGTCTTTAGGACAAGCACGGTTTAAATCATGGAAGTCAGTACATACTCTAAGGGTGCCTTGTTTTTTTTTGACGGGAATGGGGTTTGAAACCCATGTGGTATAAGGAATAGGATAAATGAATCCTGCTTCGCGAAGTTTCTCAACCTCGGCTTTAACAGCATGGAGCTTGGAAGGATGAATGGGTCACTGTTTCTAACGAACGGGGGGGACATCAGGCCATGTGTCAATGTGGTGTTCTATAATGGCAGGGTCAAGACCAGGAATTTCGGTATAGGACCAGGCAAAGACATCACGGAATTCTTGAAAAAGCTTTTTATACGCCTGAGTTTCCGCTTGAGTGCAAGATGCGCCTAGTGAGATGAGCTCAGGTTTTCCAGGTGTGGTGGTAATATCAATTTGTATAATGGGGGAAATGTTTGACATGTTCCCTTCTTCGAAGGCATCCGGTGCTGGGATGGGGTCCTTGAGCCAATCGACCTTAGTGGGTATGAAATCTTTCGATTTGACCGATAGTTGATTAGATGTGGTGGATGTAGGTTCCTCTGGAAGGAATTATGAGCGATGATGCATGTCGTCCCACGGGTAGTCGGGTGCAGTGAGTGTTTCCAAGATTTTCTCATCAGTATGGAAGTAGTCAAACCATAAATCAAGGGGTTCTGGTTTGAAAGTGGTCATCGAAGAGATCATATAGATGGTGTTAATCTCTCCGGATGAGGATGACGCGAGAGGGTAGATCTCCTCGGTAGTAGGGGGTGTCGTCTCAAGGTCCAAATTATTCATCTCGTAGAGAGCTGCTTTGTAATCTGGGATGTCAGGACAGTTATGTGAGTAGTGGCCGTAAATACCGCATATCGCACAAGGGTGGTTGGTACGCAGTGATTTGTCACGAGGCATGGGGTTTGGATCGAGTTTGACCACTGGGATGTTGGGGTCGTCATCCAGCATTTGCATGTGTTCATGTAATGCAGGTAACTATGGACACTGATGGGATGGATGGCCTAACTCATCACACAACGAGCATTTGGGAGGAGCACGGAACACGGGAGGAGGTTTAACTGCTTTGGGTGGGGGTACCGCAGTGTATGGTTGTGGGCCTCTGCCCCCAATGGGTCTGGTGAGAGGAGGGGGATTCGTAGATGATGAAGGAGTCATGATACCGGGAGGTGGTTGGGTAGAAGTGACAATGGGTTGCACTGGTTGCAAGATAACATTTGGTTTCGGCAGGGGAACGGGAGGCGAAATATACCACACGGGTAATCCCAATGTTAACCCGGGGAGACTAAGGGTAGCCATAACCGGAGCGCTTACTACACCCAAAGGAGGGAATAGAAAGGGGATTGTGTGGATGGGTGTAACCCCAATGTGACTAGGGACCAATGGTAGTTTAGGTAACAAGGAGGGTTGATTACTGGGTGTTTATGTATTCTGTGAAAGAGTACAGAGGTTAGCGACGTGGGTCTCCGGTGATGGTGGTGGAATGGCCTGGAATGTAGAAGTCATCGGCACATCAGAGTATAGTCCGGGTCCTACTGAGGAAACGAATGAGGTAGTTGCACCACAAACAGGTTGTTCAACCATGGGGAGAACATTTTCAGGTGCGGCGGGGGCCTTGGGATCGTAATAGGTGAGTTGGTCGACCTTGACCACGCGTCCCTCATGGGGGAACTGCATGGTACGAAAAATGGATGAGGCAACAACCCACATGGAATACATGTAACTACAGCCAAGTAAAAGGTTATAGTCAAGTTGGGCATTGATGAACTCAATGTCAATGAGCACGGTTTTACCCACGAGCTGGATGGGGACATTAGGTAAGAGACCTTGGGGTTGAGCTGAATGGTCGTCGTAGGCTCGCAACGCAGTGGTGGACTGTTGGAGAGTGGGAGATCCCAACTTCTGCCAAACGAATGTGGACATGACGCATGTAGAGGCCCCTTCATCGATAATGCACCGATGGATGACAAGATTCTGAATGGAAACAAAAACTTGGAATGCTAAACTGGAAGGCAGTCGAGGTTCAGATTGGTCTGAATCGAATGCGATCAGTTGTGAATCATTGGGGTCAATCGCACCAATGGCAGAGAGAAAAGTATTACACTGTGAAGGATAGTTTTTTAGGACTTCCAAATCAAACATGGCCGCAGGAGACTGGGCTAAGTCGTCTACAATGTTGTAATTTGACGCAGCACGAGCATTGGGATTATAATTGATGCGACAAAGTGGGAAGCGAGGTGCTTTGGAAGCGCCATCGAGCGGAGTCGGGGGTATACGTAACATCTGATCTGTGGGATTAACGTTAGTGTTCTTGTCGGCAGGAAGGGCTTCAGAGGGGGAGCCATATTGGTTCCGACGGGTTTGGAGGTTGGCATTGGCAGTTGACATCATCAACAAGTGGTGAGTACCTGAATCAAACATGGGTTGATCAGGAGCGGCATAAGTGATCTGTTGTGGTGGCACGTTGTTCTAATGGGGAGCTAATGGCTGAGTGTTCACTACGCCTTGGGTTGGAAAGGGATTTTGCAACACCAAAGGTTGATGTTGTAGTGGTGGAGGATTGGTTGGCGACTGAGGATCCGCTTGCCCCTGACGATGGGCATCGTTAGTCCATAGTTACCGAGCTCGCTCCAAATGTGGGGAAGCATGTGTGTAATCGCCATAGACCCCACAAATAAAACAAGGATGGTTTGTTCTAAGGTTACTGTTTTTGGGCTGCCTGGGATTACGATCCAAATTCTGGTTGGGAGGTGCAGTGTTATTAGTTTGCGGAGGATTGGGAGGTGGAGGACTTTGCTGATGCTGTTGGTTATTACTGTGGTTACATCCTCTTCCACGGTTCTGTTGAGCACCTTGGTTGCGTTGTTTGTTCTAGTGATGGGGCTGGTTGTGCTATGTGTACACTTGCCCCTGAGCAGTGGGAGGATTTTGGTTCGCCACAGGTGCAGGAGCAAGTTGTGGTGGATAATAAACTGGTGGGGTTGGAAGTGGACCAGATACCTGCTGGGGTTGTTGGTAACCCTGAGCTATTGGAGTTGTTGGGTTTGCTGTCGCAGCTAGCTGTGGGTAGTACACTGGTTGAGGTGCGGCTGGGGGGGCATATGCGGGTGGTGCATGACCAAAGCACTGAGTTGGACATGAAAGTCTGTGGGTATGGTGGTGATGTGCCATGGGAGCATATGAACTGGTTGCTCCAGATTGAGAGGTAGCCCGTGAAAGGTCGATACCATGGCTAGGATGTGCAATGGAAAAGGGTTGGGGATGCAAGGCCATACGACCAATGATGCCATCAACGGCATGGGATGCCCCCAACGCATCATGTTGGGATGACTCGCCTCAAGGGGCATCTGGTATAATGGTATACAGATAACCCGACTGGGCGTAAATGAGATCAAACTGTTGGGATTTGAGGATGGCCTCTTCTTCAGACTAGGGTCTTTCGGATGCCACATCCTTCGCAATGAGAGGGAGGAGGGATTTTAGAAACCAATCTAGGAAGATACGGTCATCTAACTTGATTTTGTAGAGGCTTCGGCGTCGATGCCACTCATGAATGTGGTCAGCGATGTGGGTGGCCATGTTCTGTCTGCAAGACAGTAGGATCTCAACTCCCGCATCATAGTGGACATGTAACTGGAAGAACTGCAGGAAGGTCGAGGCAAGGGAGGTAAAGGTGGCATGCGTCCCATGGGGCTACTCGATATACTACTTAGTTGCAGAGCCAGTGAAGGTGCGCTGTAACAGACAGAGGCGGATAGAGTCATCTACTATGGAGTTGGAGGAACACCATAGATGGAAGGACATGATATGGTTCTTGGGGTCCTCACCTGCCTTGCCCTCAAACTTAGGGATGTTGGAGGGGAGCATGGTGGGCATATGAGGCCACACAGGGTCGTGTCTCATAGGGTCATTGGTGAGCCTGGCTAAGTCTGGTAAGTTCAAACTCACCATGTAAGGTAAGGTAGCAGATGTATGTGGCGTAGTGACTGGGACATGACTAATCATGGTGGTATGATGTAGGGGTCCAGTAGCGCCTAGGGGTATGTTTGGTATTAAAGGTATGTGTCCTCCAATAGGTGTAGTCTGGTATGGGCCAGCGCTTCCAAGTGCAACATGGGTTACACCAGGGTTAGGAATAGTAGTGGTGATTCCTGGAATCTGGGTTGTGGGAATCAAAGGGGGTGTGACCCCTATGTTGGGCATACCCATAACAGGTGGTAGCCCTGTGTTGGGAATTCCTATAACAGGAGGTGGCCCTGTGTTGGGCATTCCTAAAGGTGGAGTGTTTCCCATATTAGGCATACCTAGGGGGGTGGGTGTTGCCATGGATGGCACCGCAGTAGAAGGGTCTGTGGATGTCTCTCCTATGGTGCTAGTAAAAATTGGGTCAAAAGGTGTTCCATCCATAAGGTTGGTTGGGAATAACGCAGTGGGGTTTTCGGATTCTGCCTCAGAATCATAAGTGAAGTGAGGCGTGTCAGAATCGGATGACCGTATGGTTGATCGACGATGTGTCAAGTCAAGGGATAAGGCTCTGCGTCGGTGACGTGGAGAGCCAAGTAGACTGAACTCTGGGATTTTGCCTTATAGAAGACGAGAGCATCTAAAATTCTCAATGGTGAGAAATAAGTTTTTGTGTAAAAATCTGTATGTGAAAAAATGGTAATGTATAAAAAACTCAAAACCCTAATGCAACCAAGGGTGCAAGAAGGGGAGTGAAAATGAAGGCTCTTAGGCCAAAAAAAAAAAATCAATCTCAAAAAGGCACTTATTATAATAGCTGTGCTATAATAAGTGGAGGGATGCAAAAAATGGTCAGAGTACCAACATGCAAACAGCTCCTAGAAAAAATAGGTGTAACTAGACCAAAGGTGGATTGAATCATGCAAACACCTAACTAAAAGTATTGTGAATCAACAAACGATATTCTCTGCAAGGTGATGAAATCCAAGTCAGACAATATGAGTGTTGAGTCAATGGCTAGATATCCCCCTACCGGGAGGGACACTGGGTAATCAATCCTAAAGAATGGCAACTAGGATACTCCGTTCATGACACGTCGAGAAAAGGTAAATCTGCCATTTGGTTCTTTATTGCAATACCCCCATACAAGGATATCCCGAGAACTGCGAATGGTAGCCCTTCGGTTACTGAATGGATTTCGGTATTCCACTCAGGCTTCCGGAACCATCCTCGCGACTTAAACCCTTCCTAGGGGAGAGGCCTTCCCATAAACCGATTGTGACCGTGCCAAAAAGTACTAGGATATTTTGGTTCCCTAATGGACAACTTCTATGTCTCAAATGTAAGAACTGAGGGGTGTTATTGGAACACCTATCCCCTCAATACTACCTAGCTACAAAGTTCTTTTAGTGTTCCCCAAGTGGGGTTAAAAGTTTGTTGAAGTTAGGGTTCGTTTTAAGGCTCAGTTTAAATTATGTGTTTGAGTGGGTGCACGTATGGTATTTTAAACTGAAATTGAAAAAAGTAAATGCTTTTGCAAAAAATATTCAAAAAACAAAGGATCTTTTGAAATAAAAAAGCAAATATTATGACTTTTTTAAATAAATGGAAATTAAATGCTTTGCAAAGACTATTCAAAAAACAAAGGATCTTTTGAAATATGAAAGCAAATAATATGACTTCTTTAAGAAATAAATGGATTTCTTTTTCAAAAATTGCTATGGGCAAAATATTAAAGAAGTAAACAGCAAAAATTTCTAATCTAGATAAAATGCAAAAATAGATCCTTCTTTCAATTTCTGAAAATTTTTAAAAAGACTTCTTTCAAAGGTGCATTCTAAATAGTAAAAATTTTCTACGGCTGTAAAATATGCAGGGATTTAATACTGTAAAAATGTGCTATGTTGGCAAAAAATATAGTAAAAAATTAGTTTTTTAAACGATTCGACCGAATGAAAAAATTAGCATCGCGGGTTTTGACAGAACAATTGCGATGGACCGCGCGGGTTTCTGTCGCACAGTCCCGATGGGCAGCGCGGGTTTTGACCATGAAGCCGCGATGTGCAGCGTGGGATTTCGTCACACAGTCACGATGTGCAGCGTGGAAAAGGTCCGTGAAGCCGCTATGTGCAGCGCGCTAAATGGCCGCGAATCTGCGGTGAACCGCGCGGAAAAAAGCCGCGCAGTCGCGATGAGCCGCACGACTGTAGGGAAAAAAGCCGCGAGGCGAAAGCCGTACACGGATGCCGAAAAACACACTCAAAAATTGAGAATTTTGGGCTGTTAATGGCTAAAAAATGGGCCAAGACCTAGAACAGCAATGGATCTGCTGTCTAGGGTGGCAGATCTATGAATTAAACTAACTAATACTATCAAAAAGTAAGATCTAAAGCAAAAGTGAGATCTAAAGATTCAAAAACCAGCGGAGTCGCCAAAAACTATTGGCTTTGTTTTGAAACCAAGCTTAGTGCTATGGGAAACTGCTAACTAGTAGCAGCAGTTTCAATATTAAGCAAAAACAATAAACTAAATCTAAACTAAAACTAAACTAGCATGTGCATCTTTGAATTAAAAAACAAGAACAAGAAAGATAAAAAATAATTTTTGTATTGAAAATGGGGGCAAGCAAGTGCTTGCAATAAGAATACCTCTGATTGATGAAGATATTTGAGAAGCTCCAAGGATGAGCAACTCCAAACTCCAATGGGTCCTTTCTCCAAGGTTGCTACAATGGCCAAAAACTCAAGGGAGATTTTGGCAGCATGAGGATAGGAAGATAGATGGATGTGAAATGAGGAGCCCCTACCACGTTTTTATAGGTTTTGGTGGTGGGGAATACCATTTGTGGTTTTGTGGAAACCAATGGTATTGACCAACATGGTTTAAGTACTTTTCCCTCCTTTTCCCTTTTTTGAATAGAATTAATATTTTTATTCCCTTTTGAATATTTTGGGAATTTTGGACCCTTTTTTAGGGTTTTTTATGTTTTTTTAGGAAAAATAATCTTTTTTGAGTGGGAAAAGGGGTGTACTAAGGTCTTTTGGTAACCTTTTGTTGTCTTTAGAGGCTCAGATGGTGGAAAAGTGGACAAATGGGTCATGTGAATAAGGAAATGAGCTAGTGATCACTTTTTAGGTGTTAACAATAGCCTAGTTGAAGTAGTTGGTAGAAGATTACACATTGCATTTTAAGGGAATGATACCAGATATTAGGCAATTATAGGTGCATATTTTTCCTGTGTTTTTGGAAGGTGATCCCCATCAGTGGTAATTGGAGATGTTTTAGGAAATAAATTCAAGGCTGTAGAGGGAGCATAGATGCTAGGCAAGCTCAAATCATGTTTACCCACATGCAATTGTTGAATGTTGACTGTAGATGAGACAAAAACTACCTTACCAGATTTTACCAGAGGGAGTCCCTCAAATGGTCTCTTCATTCCTGCACTGGAGCACTTGCTAAGATGGAATTCCTGAGGGACTGGGTAGCAGAGAAGGGAATTTCCTTGCTAATGTTGTTATTGGCTAAGAGGAAGAAGCCCGTGGTTGATTGAAAGCTGCTTGTGATGCTTGGAGTGCCCATTGGTATGGGGATTGGCTGAGTAGAGATATTTTTGGTTGAATTGAGTGACAGAGTGATTCCAATGGATTTTATTTTCCATTGTGGTCTCATAGCCCAGTTTGGCGGTGGAATATACAGCAGATCACTATAGTTGAGCAGTGAATTGCTCATTTGCAACTAGTTTGGTGGATGGATTCATGTTTAAAGATAAGTATGTGTATTGTGTGTGGTTCATCTTTGTGCCTATATTTCTGTCATTTGAACCAGTGAATTAGGCTGTTGATATGAATTTTGCTAAAGGTATGGCTAAAATTGATAGAATTGTTGTTAATAAGTGTGATTGTGAATCTAGGTTGGATTACTATTATGAATTTTGTTTATGCAATGTACAGCGCCTTAGATTTTGTATATGAAATCTATTATGATGTTGTTGGAGGCCAAAATGGCTCAGAAAGGGAAATCTGATTTGTTGATGAAGAAGAATTTTTATGGAAGTGTCCCAATGGCCAAGGGAGACAAACCCAGGAAAGTTACAAGTATGCCTATTGGCCTTGTTGTTTGATGTTCTTGAGGGCTAATAAGTAGTTTTCTTGGGTATAAACCTTAAAATTATGATAGAAAGTAGTTCCAAATTGGTCCCATGTGGTTATTTCTGGTTCAACATGCCCTTCTTCATAGGCCTCCTACCATTGTCTTTCAATCATCTACCACCAATCATATGTTGTGCCTTCAAGGTGTAAAGTGGCAAATTGAATTACTTGGTAATACCCCATAGAATTTAATCAGAATAAATGGGACAACTTTCCAATCTAGGCCCTTGGATTTGCTACACCAATCAAACTTAGGAATGGGAATCTTCAACATTTACCTCAGATTTATGTTGTTCCATGCCTGCTTCACCCAATCGCCTTGATTAAAAAGGTTGCCATCTTTTCTATTGAGGTTTCCCACAAAAGGTTGTGCTCATGATCATGATGTCCAACAATCAACCTTGCTCATATGATTACAACGTCCTTGCCCACCATCTTCTTTAGTACTCCCATTTCCTTATTCCCTTCTATCCAACATCAGTTTTTGTAGGGCTTGATGTATTCACTCCATAGTGTTATTTAAATTCTCCAAGGGATTTCTTAGGACTTCTTCCATTGATAATGCAATTTTTTATTTCAGGTCATCCTCTCCATGAATGGTTAAGCATGGAGCCATGGTGTATGTCTATCCACAAGGCCAATAAAGTAGCTCTGATACCATTGTTGTTTTCCAAAACTTGGAATCTGATTTTTCAATGTCTTTCATTTTTTGAAATAAAAATCTAGAAATTTAAAGTGCTTGATGTATTCACTCCATAGTGCTATTTAAATTCTCCAAGGGAGTTCTTAGGACTTCTTCCATTGATAATGAAATTTTTTATTTCAGGTCATCCTCTCCATGAATGGTTAAGCATGGAACCATGGTGGATGTCTATCCACAAGGCCAAGAAAGTAGCTCTGATACCATTGTTGTTTTCCAAAACTGGAATCTGATTTTTCAATGTCTTTCACTTTTTGAAATAAAAATATGGAAATTTAAAGTGCTTTTTTTTTGTTGGCAAGTAGTAGTACCCCCTGACTAGCAGGGTTCACGATTGGCTGAGAGACCAAGAACCAGGGGCATCTAATCCTTCAAAATCACCCGGGGATCGCACCCGGCCTGGACCGTACCAACCCTTAGCATG
Source organism: Larix kaempferi (assembly GCA_027924585.1). NCBI lineage: Eukaryota > Viridiplantae > Streptophyta > Pinopsida > Pinales > Pinaceae > Larix > Larix kaempferi. The sequence goes on along the minus strand of BSBM01000437.1, from coordinate 14,422,597 downwards.
GTTGGATTTTAGTATCTGCGGGGTTTCGAACCGGCAACCTTTCTGCTTAGGAGTGTCTTAACCATCACCCGCCACCAACTGTTCTACATCTCACGGATTGGAAATTTAAAGTTCTAATAGCAGAAAGAAAAGAAATAAAACTGCAACAATAATTGTAGCAAAATCAGTAAATTCAGTACTAATAGCCAAAAATTCCAACAATTTACCAACAGCAAATATGATAGCAGATTTCAACAGCACTAGCAGTAGGAGAAAAACATCACTAACAACTAAGTAACATTACTTGAATTCTCCCAAATCCTAAGCACATACAACCTGAACCTATCTTGACAAGGTGTGGACACCAACTCAAGGGTGAATCCAAGGTAGTGTGGACACTGCTCTTGTCCCAAAAGGCATCTTCCAGACTACCTGCAATACCACACTTCCCAAAAATCTACCCCCACCCCCATTATAATGCCTAAAATTCTACTGTCTCTTTATTACAAAAAAACTCTTATTTTTTGTTTAATTAGACTGACTAACATAATTAAATTATAATTGACATAATTAGTCTCACTAACAAACTAACTGACCCTTTTTTTAGCTCCTAATTTTTTCTTTAATGAGACTGACAGACATAACTAAACTAATCTCCCATAATTAGACTGATTGATTGACTGAAATATTGTCTTTTTGAGTACCAATAAGTATTGTTGAAGGTGATTATCCAGGAATATTGTAACAGAATGGCAGGTGCTTTATAACATTGCCCCGTACTATTAAGTAAGCATCCTTAAATATTTTTATCTCTATCGCATAGGCAGCTAGATTGATCTAACATGTCGAGCAAAATCTGTAAGATCCCTTTCCCACACTACGATTGAATTATTCCCATCCAGGTCATCTACAAGACAAAGTGCTTGCCGCTACAAAAGCATCAGAATAAAATGCTGAGTAGTGATGACTATTTCTGGGAATAAATCAGGCATCACAGGTATCACCCCTTGTACTAACTCTAAAATTCCTGAAACTAGAACAAAAAATAGCACAGGGTAGGTAACAAGAATAGACAAAAAACACAAAATCCAACAACGCCAAAATGCATGGAAAATGATACTTTGTGGCTAACTTGAAACAAAGGTGGTCTACCTAAATTGGGGCTCAACCAATACCCAAATCCTTTTTACTGTATCCAGAGAGTATTCATCTTCGTGTGAAAGTGATGCAATGCACCTTGAACCAAAAAATAGTCTCGGCAAAGGCATTAACCACGAATTTGGAGCAAAAAGTTTCGAAGGAAGAGGGAACAATGCTTGGGAAGCAAAAAAATACCCAAAGCTCAACAAGTGCTTCTCTTGACAAAGCATCCACAACACGAACAAGCTGCAAGCAAGAAGCTCAAAGGTTAAAGAACATTATAATCACCAAAATTTAAACCTCAAAGAATCATATCCATGGAATTACTATAGAAATAGGTGGATCCAATGAAAATCAGGCCAGTAAAATCCTTCACAAAGAGATTTAAAATATAATCATCTGAGACAAGGTTTGGATTGCTTGACATTTGGGAATAGCATCTTTACATGCTACACACTTAACTTATAGATAATGGAACTGTTTCTTGGGTACCAAATTTTTGGATATAAAGGGATTGAAACTCAAGTAAATATTAATCTGAGTCTATACCAAGAGGTCTCCATGGTGCAAAGCAATACAAAAAATTGATAGCCAATCTTCTACCTACTGGAATACAAGGGACCTAACTGCAAAAGGTAGTCTTCTAAACTTAAAGTTTAGCAATGAAACTATCTTTTTACCCATCAAACACGTGTCAAATGGCTATAGTTGGGCGTTTTTACTCTGGAGTATTTTTTATAATGAAGAATGCCTAGGTGCAAAAGGGAGTTATCTAAATTTTTATGTTAAATCTCAGTAATGAAATTGTCTTTCTTACCCATGAACCATTTGTCCACTATAGCTTTGGTCAGTGGTTTGGATTCCATAGTATTTTTTTAATGATGATATAAATGTGACATTAAGAACAGCCTAGGAAGGCGAGAGAAGGGAGCAAGGTTACACTAGATGGAACAATTATTGCCATCCTGGAAGAGTAAGAGCTCACCCGTGAATTTGCAGGGGAGTATGTTGTACTCCACATCTCCCTAGAGTACTGGAAAATGAGTATCCACCGTCTTCAGTGCAAGCATTAAACGAATCTCAATGTCCTTGAGGGATATAGTCTTCAGACTTATTGAAACCCCAAACAGTTCAAGGAATGAAAAAGAAGTGGTTAGCACCCAGGGAATGAAATATTGGAAAATAGATATTAAGGGCATGAGAATGGATTCGTCCTACCACAAGGAGCAAGGAGAGAATGGAATCACCAAAATGTAATGTGAGAAAAGATACATGCTAACAGAAGGATGAAGGAAAGAGTAGAGTTGCCCCTCGATTTTAGGGGAAAACCAAGAAATCTAGGGGAGAGGAAGGGGGAAGAAAAAAGAATGGATGAAGGCCACCAAATTGATTAGGGTTTTAATCTTAATTATTTAACTAATGTTGTATCTTGATTAGGTACTTCAATTAAGGTTTTCAGCAAGTAATTAACAATTAATTAACAAAGGAAATCAAGCTAACCTAAGGTTAATTCCCAATCTCCCTTCGTAAGATAATTAAACTAAGCTTTGGAAACAAAAGAGAGGGGAAATGGAAAGAACTCACATGAGTGACTGCTATTTTAGGTGTTGAAGCTCCTCGAGCTAAAGATGAAAGCTGTGATAGGCCTTTAAGAGAGTGATCTACCTCCTTAAAGAACCTCCATGCATAGCTCAATCTCCTTGCAAAAAAGACTTGTACCGATATCTAATACAATGCAACAACAATACTAGATCTACCACTAAATTATATATCAATGGAATAATGAATGATGACCCCAAGTGCCCTCAAAATGGTTTGATACCTCCTTTTCCCTTGCTGTGTTGGAGCCTCCCTTGAGTTTGTAGTGTTGAATCATCCAAGGCATAAGATAGTACTAACCCTCTAAAGATGTTCGAAGATGAAACAACAAACCTACAAGGTTGGATCCAATCTAACAACAAGAGATCCTTGTTGAGGTGCTGGAGAAGACAAGCACAAGCAAAGCAAATGTCTGGAGAATGGATTTGGAAATTTAGATTAAGATTCGACACCTAATTGAGTGTGTATCTGCAAGATAGGGTTTTTAAAGATAGAAGATTCAGAGAGAGAGAGAGAGAGAGAGAGAGAGAGGAATCGATTGGTACACAAGCAAGAAAATGACCCAAAGGTGTAGGTGTGGAGATATTTCAAGAACAGTTGCTCAATAAATTTCACCTCAACCTTGAGGTTTCCTGGATCTATTTCTTGTGAACTTTTATCCTTGGGACTTAATCTATAATATAAATTACAGCTGGATATATTTCATTCCTATCCAACCAAATACACAAGAGAGCCCAAGAAAATGGACACTAAACAATTATACTTAAAGGGAACTATGCTTCCAGCCCTTAAAGCACAATCCCCAACATGTAACAAACCTGAAGATACTTATTAAGTTATTAACAGGGTATTTTTTATACCAACAAATATGTTCTCTTAGTTTCTATATACATGTCAAATCAATCAACAAAATATGCTAACTATCATGGTAAGTCCTATTCCTAAAATATGAAATTGCAGACATGTTTAGAACCTCATCTTTAGATAGATACACTCTGACTAGTTGCATAGTTGTCACTTAAGTAATTCCTAAGATAACTATGTTTCTTTTTTCTTTTAAATTATATTTTTGTTATTTTAATACAACAAATTAATAAATGACCACTTTCAACAAAATAATTCTTAGAGAAAATGGTTTTAACAAGTTTATTTGTGTACCTCTACGAGGAGGAGATCCTGAAGAAAACTACCATTAGGAGCAAAGATGAGGAAAATAACTTCTTTGGCTACTGGATCAACACGAGGCAAAGAGTTTCCAGAGTTGTCAGCAGTGGTAGGTACTATAGTCAATTTTTGGAATGTCTCAAACCCATTCAGAATATCCTCCACCTTTTTTACATCAAGTCGGTCATTTTCTCCATATAAGAAATACTTGCGAGCAGCATGAGCCCTAGGACTAAAACACAAAACATGGATTAGGTTATTGCTGAATCATAAGGTTAAATGGACATACAAAAGAAATACAAAGAAATCATCTTTTATCTTTGTTAAAGTTGGAAGATCCATGGACGAGGAAAAGATTACAGCATACCTGTCATCTGTTATAATTCGCTTGCACAGATAAGGATAACAACCATTTATGATTTCACAATCTAGATCTGCCTCTAATCCAATACCCTCGAGCACTAAAAATGCCTTAAGAATGAGTGCAAAGTAAAGAGGAATCACAAAAACATAATCTTTAGAAATCTTTGCCAAGTCTTTTGTGTCTTGATATTATAATTATTTGAAGCAATGTTAGATGTCAAAAGATGGCAAGTTATTGACCTACTACATCTCTTTTGCATAAAATACATCTCCTTAAATAGTTCAATTACAACATTTCAATGTAAGTATATGAGAAGCCAAAAGGTGAAATCTAATGAGTTGTTGCAATGGTTTGACACCACGGGAATTAACAGTCTTTTGGAGGTGAAGAAGACACTGACAAAATGGGACTTCAGGTGAAACCATTTGTTTGCTTTTAGAATTCATGAATACACCTCTCAAATATATAATTCCCATATGACTTAGCTGATGGAAATATTTATAGGTTTCTTTTGTAAACCCTGGAGCAGGAGTCCTGGAGAAGCTGGAACAAGAAAACTTAATGGAGAGTTTTGGTAGGGATTGCTAGTTTCTTTCGGTAGGGGAAGCTATATATTCATTTTCTTCACTGCTCAAGATCAAGGCTTGATAAGAAATAAGAGAGACTTATAATTATTATTAAGTAAAATAAAACATTCTAATCTAGGCTCATAAATTTTTAGGTAGGAGGTGTGAGCACAATCGTGCATTTTTCTTATAATTATGGACATAATTATAAGGTGACAGATTTTGCTGCTATGAGTACTAGCCTCTCAACCCAAGCTAGAGTAGGCTGAGTTATTAAGGACAAAGAAGAGTGTTACGAAATATTTTTCATGTATTAATTAATAATTAATAAGGCGGGGGCCAGAGCTGGTCTTTCCACGTTCTATAACTTCATCTATTCTTTAAATGTGGAATATCTAGTTCAGTAAAATATGTGCACAAATATGAACTCAATAATCGATTTCTAATTTGTGGGGTTTGCATGGTTGATATTGTTGTAGATATTTCTCCCTACGGATAGGTAGAAACTCTCTTAGGATAAAGCAAGATGCACTGACTCTATGCTAAGACAAAAAGGAAACAAATGCTACCTTGAGTTCCTTAATTTTCACAACAAGATTAAATGCATTCAGAAGAGATGAAAGACGTAACTCACCTTCCAATTCGATGTTTGTCCTGCTTCTAGCTCTTGATCCTGAAGCACCAATGTAGAACCTGTTGAAATCAAACAAAGGACAAGCATGCAAGCTTCCAAATACCTTGAAGCAAAGATTGAGTTCAAATCTAAACTAGATACATTTCATATCAAAGATCCATACAATACACATGAAATGGGAAAAACAAGACAATTTATCTTTTATTACAAACTTGAAGAGTGCTTACAAAGGTTGCTTAATATCCAAGCCAATCCTCCAGCTCCAAGTGCTTCCTCTAGCTATCTCTGCAGAATTCTGAAGATCATAGGTTTGATGCCCCAAAAGTCCTCCCTTTGGATCATGGAAGGCTTCTCTCTTATAACATATGGGAAGGTTAACAAACAAGAGAGAAGTGTGGATCTATGGAGGGTTTAGTGGATCAAGCCAGCTAAACAAAGAAGGAGTTAGGATCGAACCAAAGGTGGTAATCCCAACAAAATCTCCTTGAAGGTTGAATCCCAAAGTCCAAGGTAAAAAGGCTAATTTCGGACTACCGCTCCCCTATAACTGAGCATAACGCGGTAGTACCGCACCCCAGAGAAGGAGCAACGCGCGGTAGTGCTGACTACCGTGCCCCTATAGATATGTAGAGAGCAGTAGTGCTCACAAACAGGTCTAAGTTGGGTTGGCAGATGGCAGAAAAATGTTTTGCTTTCAGTGTTCAGTCAGTGTTTTTACTTTGAATGTTTAGATGATCTTTAAGGGAAACTGTCATTTAGGTTTCTAGTGCAAGGCTGCGACACTAATACATAATGTGTAATATTGAGGTATAATAGATATGAAAGCTAAGTTGTATTTGATGGCAGGCAATATTCTTGGTTAATATGGTTAATAAAGTTTAAGGTGATAGAAAGAAAGGCCTACCATGCCATAATTATCAATCTCTTTAAGTCCTATCCATTCTTTTTCAGATTAGGTTGAGTGTAAAATACATTAATGCCCTTATTTCCTAACCATTCTTTTAGCATTAGGTTGAGTGTAAAAGGCATTGTATGTGATATTAGTACATTATAAATGATAAAGTGTAATGATAATGATTATTGATTTGAGTTATTCGTCAATGCCTTTATTTGGTAACCATTCCTTTAGCATTAGGTTGAGTGTAAAAGGCATTGTAGGTGATATTACTATATTAAGTGTAATGATAATGATTATTGGTTTCAGTTATTCTTTATATATTATTAAATTAATATATATTGATTTAAATTTATATTTTATTAATAGAATTGGTTAGAAAATAAATTAAAATAAATAAATATAAAATACAATGATTATGCCTATGATGTACAAGAACAATTTATCTTATTTGACAGTTTTAACGAGCAAAATCATAGTCCAAAGGTACATATTTGAACTGAACTTACTATACAACTGCATTATTGATTTTTGAGAGATTTTGACAAAAGAAGGTTATCATTAACATGACCATTTTTTGTACTATTGGGTAATCTTTGTTTCTTACCTAGGTATGTGACCATTTTCCAGAATTTGGAAAGATGGTGTTAACAGTTGGAAATTTTATTCTCGTATCAATCCATAAGAAATTCTATTTAAGGGTGCTAGCTCAATGGTAGAGCACCTGCCTTATAGGTAGGAGGTTGGTGGTTCGATTCCATCGTGCCCTATTTATATTCTGAAACCACTAAAAAGAGATAAATGACTAAAAAAATAACCAAAATTTGCATATAAACGACCACCATTACAACATGAGAGACAAGTGACCAAAAAAATGACCAAAATATGCATATAAATGACCACTTTTGAGTTGGCGATCGCTGGTAGCAAATTAGTGGTCATTTATCACGTGACAATTAATGACCAAATATATTACCAAATTAATAACCAAATATATGACCACAAGATAAGCTATAAATGACCAAGCTAAATATGACCACATTTTTGGTCGCGTGATATATGGCCACTAATTTGCTACCAATGGTCACCAACTCAAAAGTGGTCATTTATATGTGGATTTTGGTTGTTTTTTTGGTCACTTATCTCTCATTTTGTACAAGTGTACGGTCTCGTGTCCTAGGTGTCATCTTGTAGGTCCATTTTGGAAACCAGGGTTTTTCTCAGTAAGGGGGTCTGCAATTTTTGCACATTGGGGTCAAATTTGCAAAATTGTCGACTCAGAACTTATGGCTAGGAATGTGCCAGTGACACCCTTCTCCAATAATATTTGATCATATAGGCTTATAAGAAAACCTCAAGCCATTTTCCATTTTCTCATTGAAACACTTAATATAATGTTAATGAAATGGAAAAGATGAAAAAGTACTAAATACAATATTTTTAAATGAGAAGAGGTCATTTATTTGATTGTTATTTAGTGATCTCTATGACACCAATGTTCTTTGTATCTTTATGTGCCATTGATCTAATTTTCAACCTTAGCCCATGAGGGCTTTAGTTAGAAATTTCAAAACCGAATAAGAGAAGTTGAATGAAAATGTAAAACATGAAATTTAAGTAGGAATAAATTACCTAGAAGTAACAACACATCCTTTGAATCGCTTATTAAAGAAGGCCATCTTGGTCTTATTTGTTTTATTAGTGCCCATTAATTCTGCATGTTCACAATGAGGTAGGAAGTACTGAACTTGTGACTTATGTTTTTTAGCAAGTGTCCATACCTTGATGTTTAGATCAAATATTAATTTGGTGAAGTGGAATAGTAAAACACTTAATATATAATACTAAAATAGATACATGTTCATTTTTTCCCAACTATTGTAAAGTATTCACCTTTGATAACCATTGACATAGTTGAAAATTCATTATTTTCATTAGTTTTACAACTTTTATGATGGTTTGTTTTACCTATAGGTAATGTGCCAAGCAATCATCATTCCACCATGAATTGTTTTTTGGGGAAATAATTCCATATTGTAATGTGACCTAAAAAATTAAACAATATGTAGATGGTGTTTGTTAAAAATGGAGTAGCATGTAATATAAAATCCTTAAACATGTCATATTTGTATCTATTTGAACAAGATCTAGTATGTGAGTTTAATCTATAGAAATGTATGTTGGGTCCTCATCTAATAGGTTTGTTTTAACAACTATATGTTGATAGATTCCCATCAAAACCCATTTCCGTGTATCATCCAACACCATGATCCACACTCATCCCGTTCATCATTTCTATGGGAAACACAAAACTAAGAAATTTTTATCCATATTTCTAATGTAGAGTTGTTTTAGCTTCTGACTAAATGGAGTTGGAAAGTTCCATGGACTATGTTGCAATGATATATGTGTGATTGGTCCTCAATTTTCACCTCCTAGAAAAGTATTTGCAGTTGTATTTCCCATGTTAATTTCTCCTCCATCATTGGTGTACACCACTAGACTATAGCCTAGGTGTCATCAAGCTTTTGAGTTTCATGATAGTGTCACCATTGTGGAAAGGGTGAAGAGGTAGTGTTACTTGTAGGGAGATTAGGACATATTGGAGGATGTATCTAAAGGGTATAGAGGGTTTAGTGCTAGGGTTTGGTTGAGGGTTAGGGTTAGAGTTATAGAAGGAAATTGAATTAGGTCATTTCTCTAATGTACAACTTATATTAATGGTACGGCTTGGTCTAAGGTGGTGCTCTCAAATAGCTATTTCATTACGAAATAGTTAACAAGACATTAATTAAATTTAAGATAAGTGTATTGTTAAATATAGTGAGAATTGAGCATGGGGAACCAAATCTATGAATATGTGTATTGTTAAATATAATTTTGTTGCGTGAAGCCAATAACCAACATAATCAACATAATATAATATTTTTTTGGGTTGGGGATATACCTCAAGGTACCCAAAGCATGAAAAAAAATTTGGGTGCGCACAAAACAAAAAGAAAAAAAATGTTGAAGACAACATCTGGGGTGGTAGGTCGACCTCCAAAAACTCAAGCATTGACATGAGTGAGGTAGGTCTAAAGCAACTTCTCTCATACCAAATGAGAGAAGTGGTAGGTAGGTCTCTAGGTCTCTAAAGCAAATTCTCTCATACCAAATGAGGTAGGTCTAAAGCAACTTCTTTTGTGGAGTGGTGTTGCATTTTGAAGTTCCCTCGGTCATTGTGTTCTAGTTGCATTGTTGGTTTTGGCTATTTGTTCCCAATGTTAAGAGTTTTTATTTTTTTTCTTTAACTTGTGTGTAGAGCTCTAGGCATCAATAGTTGTTGGGTGTCTCCATCCACATAAACAATCCAGATTAGCTATGTAATGATCCCATTACAAAACGCATATGTATTCAATCAAACAAATTGAGAGGCAAATGCAACGCATACTCTCTCTAACTATGCAACTTGAAGGACTAAGCATTAACTGTATCGAAACATAAAGTGTGGAGTTGTGAGCCTCCATCAAGGCCATAAGGGGTGAGCTTTTAAAAGAGGTTGGTTCCAATTTTTTTTCTGAGATACGCTGTAAATAAAAACTTCAATTGAGCATGAGACGAGACATGTGCAAGCAGGGTTTCTACAAACCTAGTGAAGAGTTGTAAAAGGAAAACCTTGCACCCATACTAACTATTACAAGGAGATATTGTGGTTGGATTGAAGTTGTATGTCTTGCATTTTGCGAAATTATTTGAGGACGTCTTCTCTTCGTAAGCTTCTTTATCATTTATTATTTCATATTTCAAAATTATTGTTATTTAATTCTTTGTTTCGACCATTGTTGTTTCTATGCTCATTTATGAAAACATTTGGAAGACATTCATGTTAATGCAGACTCACATGTACATGTTATCAGCTTTGGTTAACTATAGTTGATTTTACTTTTAATGCAGACTCACATGTACATCCATGTGCTTGATGTGTGAAAAAGTGTAAGATGCAAGACCCATTCAAATACAAGGGACTCATATTGAGGTCACTTGGTGTCTAGAAATAACATCTATATGTATGTGAAAACTTTTCCATAACATTGTTATTGAAGACAAAACCATGTATGCAAAAATGTAATCAAAGACAAAGTCATATAGACAAGTGCAAATCCATCTATTAATATGCAAAAATGATCCAATCATGTACACTTTTTGGAAAAATGGAACATCGTTCCCAATGTCTATATAATGGCAACTCGTACCCTGTACAAAATATGGAAACTCGTGCCCTATACAAAATATGGCCCATGGTGCCCTATACAAAATATGGAAACTCGTGCCCAAAATGCCACATCATGGCTAGTGTACATAGGAGGGTCTCTCAATCCTCCTGCCCACCCTCGGAGCTCCCAGGTGCATCTTGAAAATCAATATTCCTCTTCTTTGTGCTAGAGGAAGCTCGGTCCTTCGAGCAACTTGGACCACGTCCCCTTGATCCCTGAAATGACAACAATAATATGTCAACTTTTCTTGGCAATTATACAAGTATGAAACATAATTTAAAAATAAAAATAGTTTTCAAATCTTAGATAACTCACTGCATGCGAGACTATAAGTCGTGAGGGGGTCTCTCTCCTCCGTGATCCTAGTCTCTCATCAATGCCACCCTGCAACATTTAGAACAATCAGATAAATGATGAAATTAGATGCATATAGTAATTTTCATTAAAATTGAACGAGATTTTCATAAACTAGTTCATCTCACCGTGAACACAACCAGTTGGTCTTCAGGGCTGGCGGATGGAGCAATCGGCTGGAAAACCTGCTCCAATGTTAGGGTGGATGGTATAGGGGAGGATGTAGCCACATCGATGGTGGTTACACCACTGGAGGGGAACATTGGAATAAGGAGAGGTGGAAGAAGAAGGCATGGATTGGGTTGGGCGAAGTGGAGATGCATGTCTAGGGAGATAAACCCCAATTGGTTGTAGTATGGATGGGGGCACCGTGGAATGGGAAGCCAATGTGGTGGGGAAATGTGGGGGGGGGGCGAGGTTTGTGTTGCGGTGGAGGGATGGGTGGTGTATCTTGGTTGAATGGGGGAGGGTGGGAACATGGGAAATTGATACGGAGGTGGTGGAAAGATTGGGATGGGGTGATGGGACGTAGGATATGAAACGGAAGGGGGAGCTGGATGGAACTGTGGTGCTGGATCGGAGGGGGGCTGGATGGAAGGGGATGGGGAGGGATGCATGGAATGGGGCATGTATGCCAGGGGATACAACTAGCATATGCGGTGGCTGAAAGGCCGAGGATGGAGGAATAACGACACTTCTAGGCTGAGGTGCTCACACCTGCATACACATTTATAACCTCATAGTTTAATATAGAAAAATATAAATATACACATACAAGTCATCATATTTGAAATTAAATTTATGCTTTAATACAGATGATACCTACACACGTGGAGATCTACTGATCCCTGGGGGCGATGGTTGGTCGTTGGAGCCTACGGACACCTATGCGAACACTACAATTTTGAGATTGAATTTATAAAAACAATATTAACAATATTAAACAAAATTCCAATGAGAATGACAACGATAGTACTTAAAAAACATGACTGCAATTAATTTAGATTCAAGTTAGATGATAGTGGTCTGATGGGATTTGGATATTATATAAAGTTTTTATTGTATTGGTGCAGTCCATTTGTTCAAGACTTGGTAAAGAACATGGTTGTGGGGATCGTGTCCTTTGACCCACAATGGATTGGGCCCATGATAGGAATAAATGACCCATTATGTGGTCCTTCATTGAAGATAATGTGGCAAAGAAGGTTGACACTTTATACTTGAAGTGTTTGATGGCCAAATTTGTCATTGATGACAACACGTTAATGACAAATGTCAAAGTGATGACATGGAAAATACTTGATTGGACAAATGGTAAACATGACAAGCTTTGATGACTTAACAAGTGGCAAGCAAGCATGACAAGTGTAGAAGACTTGAAAAAGTGGAGACATGACAAAGGATTGATGACAAAGACTTGATAACGACATTGATGACAATACATTAATGACAAAGACATGGAAGAGTTAAGAACATGGAGCATACACATTATGGCAAGCACAATGGAGATGGTGACATGGCTTGAGGAATGGCAAAGGTGACAAGTTTGACAAACATGGCAATCATGACAAGTGTTTATGACAAGCATGGAAGAATGTAATGTCCCCATCTTGACCCTAATGCATTAAAATTGTAAATGATGTAAATATCGTTATTAAATCATGGTGAGGAGCTCAAGGCCAAGGCCTTGCCATCGATTTAGCATTTTATGTATCGGAAATTAAAAATAGATGCCTATGGTTCTTGTGCTAGATATGCACAATGTAAATTAAGACATCATGTAAATATGAATTTTAATGAAATACCCACAACTAGCTATGCAATGCAACAAAGAGATGGGGGCATGATTTTTATAAGGAATAAGAAGGGAAATTATTCAAACCCTTGAGCCAGTGGTGTTAATACAAATGTCAATGAAGGAACCCATAAACCATCAACTACCAATTTTGAATTATGCACCCAATCATTTAATTCTTCCAAGAGTTGGTTGAAGTAGTTAATTCGTTGGGATTGGAGAGGTATGGCATCCAATTTCATGTATGGGAAAGCCATCAATCTAGGAAATCATATTTTTGCTTCTTGGGCAAGAAAACACCCACGAAATGGTGCCCAAAGCCATTCTTCACCCATGGTCTTTTCTCTCTCACGCATTCTGAGCTAGATGGGGCTTTCTTCTTCACGTTTTTCATCATTTTCCTGCATTTTCCATAGCTGGGAACTCATTTTTGTATTGCACAGTGGCTGGGAGGAAGGGAGTCACGATTTGGGGGTTTGTGGAGGCCATTTCTGTCATTTTAATACCCATAAACATTTTCTGAAATCGATTTTCCCTCCCATGGTTGAATTCCCCATATACCAATTCATTTTTGGTTTCCCACGTTTTTCTGAAGCTAATGGAAACCCCATTTTGGGCATCCCACTGTAAAAACATTTCTCTTCATGCCCAGCACTTGTGATTTTGTTGTTATGTGCATCCCTATTTTGGTTTGAACCTATGAGCAATAACTTTGGAGTGGGAGTGGACCAGAATTGGCTTGATAAACCTAGTGAGGAAGGTAACCTCTCAGGAAGATCAAAAGGGTTGGCTACTCCTCTATGCACACCTGGAAGAACATTAGAATGGGTGGTATGGATTGAGGGACTGTGCAGTAGTGAAGGGAATACTTTCTTGTGCCGGATGTGTAGGTATTATGGGGACCAAGCTAGATAGATCTTGTAGAGGGCATCCATATCTCTGTGGTTGAGCTCACTAGCTTAGTAATTCTTCTTTTCCATTACCTTAGCAAGCTGATAAACCCAACTGTGGGTTGGCTTGGCTGATTTTGGTGTGTTTGGCTATGTGTGAGTTTGTTGTTCCCTTTTTCCTTGTAGAAATCATGCCCAACTCGAGGGTGGTGGTTGTGTTGAGAGATATATGAGCACAACTGGCCTATGGTTGGGTGGAAAGTTGCAATGGCTTAGCTAGTTGCTCGGGACTACTTTGTTTTAAGATAAGTACTCTCTTGCTTTAATTTTGTAATGTATTTATTTGATGACTATTATGAATATCTTGAATGTATGCTAGATGAGTAATAGATTTAATTCCGCTATGTTTCTTGTATATATATATACATCTGCATATGTCTTTTTATATTATCATTGAGTTTACTTAATAAACATGGGGCTAGATGCCCAGTTTTAGCATCACGTTCTCTCCATCGCACTCATATGATGGGAGTGGACGTTACATTTTGGTATCAGAGCCATAGGCTAGAGCATTGGGCCTCTATGGACCAAATCTGATAACAGTTAGAAGGGGAGACCCCTTCCTGATCACCACAGTTTGTAACATCGGACCTAAATAGGCTAAGATTGAATAGTTGCAGAGGTAAAGTCACCTCCTGTTGAGAAGTGATAGAAATGATCATCACAGAAAGAAAGAAGAAAAAAATGTTGGCGAAAAAATATGTTATTTTTCTGCGATGCGGTCGGTGAAAAAAATGCTATTTTTCTGTGATGCGGCCGACAAAAAATATCCTATCTTTCTGCGAAAACGATCAACGATTTTAAGCTTAAATTATGCGACGCAAGAGGTGATTTTAGGCTTAAATTATGCGACACGGGAGGCGAATTTTAGTCTAAATTTCTGCGACACTAGCAGCGATTTTTAGTCTAAAATTCCACGACACTGGCGATGATTTTTAGTCTAAAAATCCACGACACTGGCGGCTATTTTTAGCCTAAAAAACTGCGACACAGGCGGCATTTTTTAGCCTAAAAATCCACAACACGAGCGGGATTTTTAGTCTTAATTCTCGCAACACGGTCAATGTGGAAAAGTTGGGTCGCCAATCTGAGAGCGACGGTCGGCGATTTTTAGTCCAGAATGTCGCGACATGGTCGGAGTAAAAATCAATAAGTCCATCGAAACGGAGAAATTTCAGCAGCTTTTCAGTGAGACTTTCAGGTGCTGAAAATGGAAAAATTGCCATGAACTTATGCTCCAGATTGCACGAAATCAAAGGAATTACCACAAAAAGAAAAGAAAAAACGAGGACCCTGCCACAAGGGGGTAAACCCCCTTGACCCCCGTCGTCCCCCTGAGACAGTCGTTGATTGTGAAAAAAATCTATGATTGGACAAAGTTGTCAATATAGGATTTTCCATATACATGCAAATAATCTATAGTAATATAATACAGCTAACAATTGTGTTTATAAACACATTTTGAAAAATCATAGTCACATCAAAGCAACATTCCAGACAGTGTAGTTGGAAATTTTGGATCTTGGTTGGGCCAAGAAAATCAACATCATGGATGATGCACAGGATTCCTATGAGCTTGAGACAGATTCCATGGGGGAAAACATACATGTTGAGAATTTTGAAACATAATCCAATGGGAGAAGAAATCAAGAGACTCCCCCAGGTATTGCAGCCACCATGAGGAGCCTAAGGGTGGATTTGCAAAGTTGTGGAGAAGATAATGAAAGGATGATTAAAGCTCAGAAAGAACAAAACCAGTTGAATGCCACCATGCTGCAGAGTTTGACATACATCCAAAGGCAAATAAAATCTGGGCATTAGACATCAAATCTAGAAAGGAGTGGGAGTAGTTCAAGGAGGGATTCCCACAAGAGGGCCAATAGCTAAGAAGGGTTTCTAGAGACAGAACATATACTCCAGAGATCTCTTCTGTTGGATCATCCAAATCTAAGGAATTCATTGAAGGTTCAAGCTCTTCATCTCGCAAGAATAAGAGAAAGAGGCATTACAAGAACAATTCACATGCGGAATTTAAGAAGGAAAAACCTCCTACATTTGGTGGAAAGGTAAAGTCTGGTTATGAAGCTGAAGCTTGGCTTCTTGGGATGAGAAAGTATTTCCAAGTCCAATACTACTCTGTAAATATGAAGGCAAGGGTAGCCATTTTTAACTTGAATGGAAGAGCATCTATATGGTGGGGTCATATCAGGCAAGTGAGGAAGATCAATTAAAGAAATATTGTGTGGAAGCAGTTCAAGAAATATTTCAAGCAGAAGTACCTCTCTGATAGGTACTATGATGATAAGATTAAAGAGTTCCATGAGCTGAGATTGGAACAATTGATCGTGGAAGAATATGCAAATAAGTTCTTGGAGCTACTGATTTATGTCAAGTATATTGAATTTGATGAAGCTCAAACTCTAGAGGAGGAAATAAGGAATGCCAAGTATTGCTATGATCAAAACAAAAGCAAACCTGATTTTCACAAGGCATGGAAGGACAAGAAAAATGACAAGTTTGACCAAAGGAAAAAAGGTTTCAGACCTCCTCATCTCAGAAATCAGCAAAGGAAGCCATCACAGGTTGTGACTAATCCAACTAGTATGATGGGAGACAAGCCAAGAAATCCAAAGGATCCAATAGAACCACTTAAATGTTGGGGTTGTGGAGGAGACCACATGCTTAGGAACTGTCCATATCGGAATGGGAATGCAAATCAAGTTCACAACATCCAGGGAGTTGAAACTGTGGGTCAGGTGGTGAGGACAATCCCTAAAATCTACGCAGCACTAGACAACTGCCAGGAAGATCATCAGTCAACTGTGGTTGAAGTTGAAGGTAAGATTGCTAAGCAATCTGTTTCTATTTTGATCGATCCTAGATCTACTCACAGTTATGTCACTCCTAAAATTGTTGAGATTTGTGCTTTTAAGAAATCAAAGCATAGTAAATCATGGTTAGTTCAACTAGCCACTGGAACCAAGAGGAAGGTTAGTGAAATTGTAGAGAAATGTCCCTTAGAGATGGACGGGCTGTTCACTTATGCAAATCTGAATGTTTTGCCACTTGGTTCCTATGATATTCTCATTGGAATGGATTAGTTAGAAGCACACAAGGTTAAACTTGACTGCTACAACAAGACATTTGAATGCATGGATGAAAAAGGGAACCCAAGAGTTGTAAGAGGCATTCCAAAGGTGATTTATGTTAGACAAGTTTCAGCCATGCAGCTGAAGAAGTTCTTTAGAGAGGGTTGTCAATTGTATGCAGCCCATGTTTTGTAGGCAATAGAGAATGAAACTCTTAAGTTGGGGGACTATCATGCGTTGCAGGAATTTATGGATGTTTTTCCCGATGAGATTCCGGGACTTCCTCCAAAGAGAGACATTGATTTTACAAATGAACTTGTGCCAAGAGCTGCACCAGTGTCCAAGACACCCTATAGGATGAGTACACCGGAATTGCTAGAATTGAAAATGCAATTACAAGAGTTGTTGGAAAAGAAATATATCAAGCCAAGTGTGTCCACGTGGGGAGCACCTATTCTATTTGTGAAAAAGAAAGATCGAACACTCAGGTTATGTATTGACTACAGACAGTTGAACAAAGTTACTGTGAAGAAAAAATACCCATTGCCCCGAATTGATGACCTTTTTTATCAAATGAGAGGAGCAAATTTATTTTCAAAGATTGACTTAAGGTCAGGTTACCATCGGGAAAGAATCAAAGAGGAAGATATTCATAAGACAACCTTTAGAACAAGGTATGGACACTATGAGTTTGTGGTGGTACCATTTTGTCTCACAAATGCACCAGCTACATTCATGTGTCTCATGAATAGTGTTTTTAGCAAGTATTTGGACAAGTTTGTTCTTGTTTTTCTAGATGACATTCTCATCTATTCTAAGAATGAAGAAGAGCATCAAGAACATTTGAGAATGACATTGCGATTGCTAAGGGAGCATAAGTTGTATGCAAAGTTGAGAAAATGTGACTTTTATAAAGATAAAATTCATTATTTGGGTCACATTATCTCAGACGAAGGAATATCTGTGGACCCTGAAAAGATTGAAGCCATTATGAATTGGCCAACTCCAAGAAATGTGACAGATGTGAGATCTTTTATGGGCCTTGCTGGTTACTACAGGAGGTTTATTGAAGGATACTCCAAGGTCGCAAACCCGATCACTTCTTTGCAAAAGAAGGGGATAAAGTTTGAATGGTCACCAAGATGTGAGGAAAGTTTCGAACGGTTGAAGAATCTTCTTACAAGTGCACCAATTTTGAAAATTGCAAACCTAGAAAAAGACTTTGTGGTGTGTACCGATGCATGCAATGAAGGACTTGGAGGAGTTCTTATGCAAGACAACCACGTGGTATGCTATGAGTCGTTAAAGTTGAAGGAGCATGAGAAAAAATATGCTACTCATGATTTAGAACTTATAGCCATAGTACATGCTTTAAAGATGTGGAGGCACACTGGAGGCATTACTTAATGGGTAGGAAATTTGAACTAGGGACAGACCATTGTGGTCTGAAATACTTATTTGATCAGCCAAATTTGAATGCTAGGCAAGCTAGATGGTTGGAATTTTTGTGTGAATTTGATTTTGAAATCAAACACATAAAAGGGAAAGAAAACAAGGTGGCTGATGCACTCAGCAGAAAAGTACATGAAAAGCATGTGGCAGCGCTTAGTACTTTCCAACCAGATTTGAGGCAGCAAATTGTTAACCATATTATTGAGGATGAAATGTATGTGAAGATAAAGGACAAATTGCAGCAACAAGACCTTGAAAAGAAGTATGAAGTCTATCATTTGGAAGAATACAAACTTCTTACTTATAAGAATAGAGCCTACATTCCAAATGTGGCAGATTTGAGGAGGATTGTTATGGATGAAATCCATAAAGCTCCATACTTTGGTCACTCGAGATATCAGAAAACAATTGCTACAGCAAGAAAATATTATTTATGGCCAAGGATGAAGAAGGGTGTCGCTGAATACATTTCTAAGTGCATGAAATGTCAATTGATGAAGGTTGAACACCAACACCCAACAGGTTTATTGCATCCATTGCTAATTCTTGAATGGAAATGTGAAGTAATTTCCATGGATTTTATTACAGGATTGCCAATGATTGTGAGACAACATGATTTCATCATGGTTGTGGTGGACAAGTTAACAAAGGCAACACATTTTATACCGGTTAAGTCCACACATAAAGTCGATGCCATTGCAAATATTTTCATGAAGGAAATTTTCAGATTACATGGATTACCTAAGGCAATAATTTCTAACAGGGATACCAAGTTCACTTCCAATTTTTGGAAAGGTCTCTTTGCAGATTTGGGTAAACAGTTGAGCTTTAGTACCATGTACCATCATCAAACAGATGGGAAAACAGAAAGAGTAAATCGGGTGCTTGAAGACATGCTTCGCATGTATGTGATGGACAAACCATCCAAGTAGGAGGATTATCTACACTTGGTAGAGTTTGCATATAACAATGGGCAGCAAGAATCATTGGGAATGAGTCCATATGAGGCTTTGTACGGCGAAAGGTGTAGGACACCAGTGACTTGGGACAATCCAATGAACATAATTGTACGTGGGCCAGAATTCCTTAAGGAAATGGAACAAGAGGTTGCAAGGATCAGGCAGAATTTGAAAGTAGCCCAGGATAGACAGAAAAGCTATGCAAATAAGCATAGAGTGCATAGGGAATTCAGTTTTGGGGATCATGTGTATCTTAGAGTGAGGTCAAGGAAGAGTTCCTTGAAGCTTGGGAGTTGTGCCAATCTATCACTTAGATATTGTGGGCCATTTGAAGTACTTGAAAGAATAGGGTTGGTTGCATATAGAATTGCATTTCCTGCTAGCACTAGAGATCATAATGTTTTTCATGTCTCTTTGCTTAAGAAATATGTACATGATCCTAACCATGTGATTAATTGGGTTGTGATCCAGGTGGAACCCAAGGGAGAGTTCCAAACCGATCCATTGCACATCTTAGACAAGAAGGTGACATTGCTCCAGAACCAAGCCATCGGACAGGTAAAGGTGCAATGGAAGCACTATGGTCCCAATGAGGCTACATGGGAGCTAGAGGACGCCATGAGATCGACATATCCATTTTTGTTCAATTTTGATGAGCACTGAGGACAGTGCTAATGTAAGGGGAGGGAAATGTAATGTCCCCATCTTGACCCTAATGCATTAAAATTGTAAATGATGTAAATATTGTTATTAAATCATGGTGAGGAGCTCAAGGCCAAGGCCCCGCCATCGATTTAGCGTTTTATGTATCGGCAATTAAAAATAAATGCCTATGGTTCTTGTGCTAGACATGCACAATGTAAATTAAGACATCATGTAAATATGAATTTTAATGAAATACCCACAACTAATTATGCAATGCAACAAAGAGATGGGGGCATTATTTTTATAAGGAATAGGGAGGAAAATTATTCAAACCCTTGAGCCAATGGTGTTAATCCAAATGTCAATGAAGGAACCCATAAACCATCAACTACCCATTTTGACTTATGCACCCAATCATTTAATTCTTCCAAGAGTTGGTTGAGGTAGTTAATGCCTTGGGATTGGATAGGTATGGCAGCCAATTTCGTGTATGGGCAAGCCATCAATCTGGGAAATCATATTTTTGCTTCTTGGGTAAGAAAAAACCCACGAAATGGTGCCCAAAGCCATTCTTCACCCATGGCCTTTGCTCTCTCACGCAGTCTGAGCTAGCTGGGGCTTTCTTCTTCATATTTTCCATCATTTTCTGGCATTTTCCATAGCTGGGAACTCGTTTTTGTATTGCACAGTGGCTGGGAGGAAGGGAGCCACGATTTGGGGGTTTGTGGAGGTCGTTTATGTCCCTTGAATACCCATAAATGTTTTCTAAAATCGATTTTCCCTCCCATGGCTGAATTCCCCATATACCAATTCGTTTTTGGTTGCCCACATTTTTTTGAAGCTAATGGAATCCTCATTTTGGGCATCCCACTGTAAAAATGTTTCTCTTCATGCCCAACACTTGTGATTTTTCTGTTATGTGCATCCCCGTTTTGGTTTGAACCTGTGAGCAAGAAATTTGGAGTGGAAGTGGACCAAAATTGGAATGATAAACCTAGTGAGGAAGGTAACCTCTCAAGAAGATCAAAAGGGTTGGCTACTCCTCTATGCACACCTGGGAGAACATTAGAATGGGAGGTATGGCCTGAGGCACTGTGCAGTAGTGAAGGGAATACTTCCTTGTGCAGGGTGTGTAGGTATTGTGGGGACCAAGCTAGATAGATCTTGTAGACGACATCCATATCTCTGTGGTTGAGTTCACTATTTTAACAATTCTTCCTTTCCATTGCCTTAGCAGCTTGATAAACCCAATTGTGGATTGGCTTGGCTGATTTTGGTGTGTTTTGGCTATGTGTGAGTCTGTTGTTCCCTTTTTCCTTGTAGAAATCATGCCCAGCTCGGGAGTGGCAGTTGTGTTGAGAGATCTATGAGCACAACTGGCCTATGGTTGGGTGGAACATTGCAACGGCATAGCTAGTTGCTCGGGACTACTTTATTTTAAGATAAGTATTCTCTTGCTTTAATTCTGTAATGTATTTATTTGATGACTATTATGAATATCTTGAATGTATGCTAGATGAGTAATAGATTTACTTCCGCTGTGTTTCTTGTATATATATATATATATACATCTGCATATGTCTTTTTATATTATCAATGAGTTTACTTACTAAACATGGGGCTAGATGTCCAGTTTTAGCATCATGTTCTCTCCATCACACTGGTATGATGGGAGGGTACGTTACAAAGAAGGACATGGAAAGCTAAGGACAAGACAAAGACAAGTGACAAGCAAGCAAGCTTGATGACTTGTCAAGCATGGTGTTTGATGACATGGAACATGACAAGGAGGACATGCTTAGTGACAAGAAGGATTGATAACTTGGTGACATGGAAGACGATGACTTGGAAAACATAAGATTAGAGGACAAAAACAAGATGATGAGGTGGACAAGGAAGATGTGCAAGAATTTGGAAGGGCCCTTGCGAGCATTTCAAAGCACTATTGTGGGCATAATCAAAAGGACCCTGCAGACATTCTTTGAAGCACCTGCTACGGGCATTTGTGGTGTATTGATGTCATATTGATAAGGGTCTGCGGGCATTTACATGAGACCATTGCGTGCATAATACAAGACCAATACATGCAATACATGCATGTGTTGATGGCCCTTGTGAGCATCAAAGTGGAGCCCATTGTGGGCATTTTTAAGAGTGCATTGCGAGCATCTTAAGGGCATATGTGTGTCTCACATTTAATATTCTGAAAGGATAGAAGGTGACATGGCATGAAATTAAAATTAAATAAGGTGACATGGCATGGCCATAATTAAATAAATCATATTTGATTTATTTAATCATCTTAATGATAAAACTATAAATAGAAGACAAGTTTCATAGAAGACAAGAGTATAAATAGAAGACAAGCTTCATTTTTAAGGAAGCAATGTGTGAAGATTTCAGGAGATCGAGGAGAGCTTGATGAATATGGTTGTCTATTATTGTCATTGATGACAACATTAATGACAAAGTTTAAGCTTTAAGAACACATGGCATAAGAGCATGGCAGCAAAGGTTGATTTGGTGGACAAAGTGATGGGCATTGGAGCCATTGGCACACCTATTGAACCAAGAGTCAAATGACCCATACTATGGTCATTTGAAGATGATTTGGACAAGGAGAATACATGGAAAAGAAAACTTGGATGACATGGTGACAAATGGCAAAGCATCAATAACACACATGGCATTGGTCAAGCACATGAAGAGAAAGCAAGCATTGGATGTCTTGAAGGGTCAATGCAAATGACAAGAAGATGGACTTGACATGCAGAACACAAGTATTGAGGAAAATGACAAGGATGAGAATGGTCATAAAGATCATGGGACAATGAATGGATGGACAACATGGATTGAGACTACATGCCAAGCAAGCATGAGCTTGCGAGCATGCTTCATAAGGGATATGCGAGCATCTTGGAAGCTGGTGTGGGAAACAGGACATGGAGAAGTTTGCAAGCCCTTGCAAGCATCCCTCTCAAAACATTTGCGGGCATGATGATAAGAGTTGAGGACAAGTGTGGGCATCCATAAAGGGTAGTGCGGGCATCTTTTGGTCTTCACTAATGACATCATGACCAGGGAAAAATGAATATATGTTTGGGGACAGAATGAGGACATGCTATCAAACAGAATGAAGATGATCAGCTTATGGACAGAATGATGGCAATGTCACCTACAACAAATTGATGATGGAAATTTCTCTCATCATTGGTCAAGTAAGAATGACAGATTTTGGAAATTTCTCTCCCATTTCTATAATCATTAGAGGTCTAGGATTCCTAAAGTGAACATGAACATATGTTTCTAGTTTTCTTAGGTTTTCATGTTTTATAAGGTTTCATTTTTGTTTGGTTGGATTATATGAATTTATAGCTCTCAAATAATTTAGACAATATGATAAACACAGCTGTAAAATACTATGATAATATGGTAATTACTTAGTGCTAATTAATTTGTAATTATTGAACACAAATTACCCGTAACTGGATCTAATTATTCAAAGTAAAGAAGTTACCTGTGTGTATGGTGCCGCAATCTCCTCTGCTGCTGCCATGGCTCGGTCTAGGTCAAAGGAACCAATGTCCTCCCACCTAGAGGATGGAGACTCGACCCTGAATAACTGTACATTAAAACAAATAAAGTCAACAATGTGTAATTCAAAGTTAAATATATATTAAACAATACGATATCAAAAAAAAAATACAACAAATACTTGAACATTAAATAAAACAATAGCTAGCCTAATTCATGTAGCTCTCTATGGCATGTTGCTGTGTAGGACCATGGAAAGAATGACCACAGTGAGAACAATGATGTGTTGTTGTTCCAGTAGAACTAGAAGGCCCCGCCTGGGTTCCACTTGTACCTGGCATGTCCCAGCCACCACCCATGTCGTGCAGCTGTGTGTGTCTGATCGATGTCCTCCCGGATCTATGAAGACATAGCCACAAATGTGGTATGTCTAAGTAAATGATGTGTGGCACGTCTAATTGAGTCATCAATCTCGTCTAGGCCGCTACCAAACCCGGGTGGCTGAGGAGGGGGGTTTGTCTCTCTCTTGGGTGCAGGAGGTCCTCTATGTGGGTTACGGTAGGCCTGAGGTCGATCTTGGGCAAAGCCAAGACCGACACCATGAAACTCAGTGATGTCAAAATAGTTGACATGGTAGCCTAGCTCAAACTCAGCCCACAACTTTCGAAGGAAATACTGTGGGACCTCCAAATTATTGCATGGGGGCCTGTCAAAAACCATAAACCATCTCTTTCTCCAGTTATATCTCCATGGTTGGTAAATACACTAGTCCATGCAAACCCATCTCTTCCTCACATCTGGAGGTTGTCTTGTCCTGGGATCTATGAATTTGTTGTACAACTGGGCTTTGGTGATGTTGAGGTCTTTAATCTGTTCTTTGGACATCCCAGTGGAGTAGTGTTCCCTCATTCAAGCCTTGTATTGGCTCAGATTTGTGATCTCACTATGGGAAATGTTGATGGATTCAATGATGTTTTGCAATGATGAAGCCAAGAAAACCCGAGAGGGTTCCTTTATGCTCTTCAATTCATCGCTTAATACCGTTAATTCATTTAAATCTTGGTGTAATTGATCTTCAGGGTTTTCATTCGGTTCATTGTTCGTTCCAATATTGTCTTCTGGTGGTTCGGTTTCATTGGTTTCATCTGAGGGTTCAAGTGTTTTTGTCATCTTGTTAGGTGTAGTTAATCTGCAATGAAATTTTTTTGGTTTTTTAATGGATTGTAATTTTTTTTTAAATTAAAATTGAAATGGAAAACCAAAAAAAACAACAAATACACGGTTCATTGACCACCTACATGGAGGCAACGTCGGCAGGGTGGTGGAGGTTCGAAGTGTTGGTGTTGAGGAGGCCTTTCGGTGCTCCACAGTGCACTCGCGGGGTTGTTTGATGGCCTCTCTACGCTCACGGGTTTGTTGAAAATGGAAAACATGTGTTCTGTTTTTTTTTAATAAAAAAACAAGGGCACGCACGCGTCATTAACACGTGCACGCACTTTTATGCATACGTGTTAATAACGCGTGCGTGCACCTTTTGTCCCCATCGACTCAACCCTGTGGACGTTCGGCATTGCCGAAGCCGGGACGCGTGCACGTGTTTAGAAGAGCGTACGCGTCACTTTTTTTTTTCACTTGCACGCTCCTATTGTGGCCTTTTTGGGTACGAGCTTCGTGCGGGTACGCATACGCATTTTTGTTCTCTAAAACACGTACGTGTTTTGGTTCTTTAAAACTTGTACGTGTTTTAGAAAATTGGTTAAGGTCATTAAAGAATATTGCCTTGGTACGCTGCCCTAACCACGCACTAACTTCCCTAACAACGCATTAACGAATGTCATCTTAATGACGACGACGAATCATTTCAAGAATCCCCAGGATGCTTCAAATCACCTCCACGCAATGGGAGTCATCGACATTCATTACATAAGGGTAAACCTACATTAGTTAAGGCTAGTTAGCCGACGACCATTAAAATAATCTGGTACGTACAAGTATCGTACTTCTCGGTTGATCTAGAAGTTTTCAAGATCTCCTTCCATCTAAGAAGAAAAGTGGAGATAATAACACCTATACTCGTAATAAAAACACTACAACATAATTTTAGATATTAATTGTCTCAACATTGCAAACATAGACTACATGTAAGTTTTAAAACAGAAAGCATGCCCATTAATTTGAGCACAATAAGTAAACTCATAAAAAAAAAGTTGTGTCATGGATTCTATGTAACCTTCACTTATTTTGTTGAACCTTTTGGTATGCATTTCATAATGTAGGTGTCAAGAAAAATCAGTTCATATTTCTCTATCATGTTCCCCTCATTGCCCGAAACCCAATAAACAATTTGATCTCCATCAATCTCCATCCTCATAGCTCAACAGTTAAATCTCCATCGTGATAGTTCACAAGCAATATATATGTCTCCATCCTGATAGTTCACAAGCTATATATATATATATATACATATATACCCAGTAAAGAACATTGAGCACCCCTGCGATAAGAATGTAGGAGCACTCTCGGTGTACATTGCACATTTAAACTATAAAAAGTCGAACAACCATTGAACGCCGACTCTTCAATCATTACTACAAACTTTGAAACAACTTTGAAAGAATAGATTATCGTTCGTCTAGACTCATCCGCCAATATATGCTCGATGACCATCAATTTCTTTATTAAATAGCAGCGCGCCATGTGCTTTAAAAATTTGATTTCCGTCATATCTAGCGCAGTTGAAATGGAAGGATTCTATGATTGCATGCAGATTTGAAACGCAACTACAGAATGAAACGAATCATTTTGTCACGCTCGCGGCGAAGTATCCACCCTAATATCATGCCAAATTGCCAATCCTGCTTTCCATTATAAAGAAGATATGGTGCATTAATGCTTACCAGGGAAGAAGGAAGTTTCATAAGAACTTGCACTTCGCTTCTGAACGAAATTTGCACTGGGGGCAAGTGAACATAAAAAGAATTAAATGGAACTTGAGCGCCGTTGGGAAGAAATTTCCTTGTTGAAATGGAGTGATTTACAAATGTAGCAACCATACGTGACAAACAAAGCAATATTTACAGGGAAAATAGCCTTGATGTAACCACTCATCAGCTATGTGTATTTGTTACATACCACAAAATGAAATCTAGCTCATTTCAATTATTCTAGGTACTGTGCACCCCTTTAGTGTCAGACAAAGAGATATAATCATCTTGTCTCCGGCCCAAACATACACCTAATGATAAATGTCGAAGCCCAAAATACTGAAAGAATGCCTGGTTTTATCAGCACAGCACGTCAGAGAGAAGTTTATACCGACGACCCAATCCACCTTTAGTAGGGCCGCTTTGAGGAGTACGGGGCACGCTTTCACAGCTTTCACTACACAACTCGCAGTCTTGTGTCGGATTCAACGGCTGGTTCTGCTTGCTGCCCCCAAATTTGACGCGGAGTTTAAGGGTAGGCTTGGCATTAGCCTTCATGTCTTTCTTAATGGTTATCGATGCAGCTTGCTTCATGGCGCTTTCTTCATTGGCAGCTACCTCCCTGCCCTTCCTACTCTCCGTTTCCTGCAGTTCAACTTTCCTTTTCCGTCTCTGATATTTTTCCTTTGCTTCTAAGTCAAGGCACCAATCACATACATTTACGCCGTCTAATTCTAACTGATCAGAATACAACCTGCTGCAATATCTGCAAGAGTGACAGCATACGAACAAAATAACGGGTGACATGAAAACCATGGGAATAGAACGACATTAGAGGCTATGATTGATAAAATTGCCGAAAACGGAGACTCACATGTGTTGAAATCGGTGGTGGCATCTTTGGCATCTGAACAAGCTTTCCTGAAATCCAACGTCGCCACACATGCAGCATTCTCTTCCTTTTCCTTTCCCTTTCTTACTATTATTTCTGGAGCTGTAATGCTGCGTTTCATTCGCTCGGAGATCCATACTACACGAGAGCATAGATGCATCCGCTTGCCTAATTTATCACTGGAACCTCACTAGTCGAGCGCCATTTATTAGTCTCCATAGATACATCCGCTTGCCTAATTTATCAATGGAACCCTCGTTGTTATTATTAATTTTATAGATACATTAAGTTGGTTCTCCGCGGATGCCCTAAGATATCGAATGCACTTGGAAAGTTCATAGCCCAGATCCTCCGGAAAGGTCTGGACTCCAAGAAAGCCTGCTACACTGGTACGGTGAAAGGCAAGGGTGATCCATCTTCCGAAGCACTACTGCCAAAATTCAGAGTGCCGTAGGCAGCTGTATCCATTGTTAGTAGAATATGCTTCAAACCAAAGCAATACAACAGCCACCTGCCTTCCTTCCTGAAGCAGAACATGGTAGGAAATCAACTTTATGGCAGCGTTGTTCTATACGTGTCCTGAGAAGCTGACACAACATCCGTTCTGGAGAAGCAAAATGGAGACAGCAACCCCAACTTCTTCATGTTGATGGATAATGTCATGTGGGGTCCTCTCACGTGCCTCCATCAATCGGGATTCGGATATGAAGTCTCTCCCAGGCTCAACCTTCGATTCGACAAGACATATGTGGGAAACGATAATCAGATAATAAAAAAACTCAAAAAAATACAAATCTTCTAAAATTTAGCTAATTTAGCTAATTTAGCTTACTCCCCTTACAAACTCGTAGAATATAATGATAGTTTTTCACCTGCAAGTATATGCATATATTGAATGTAAAGTAAAAATAGACTCGTAGAATATAATGGTGAGATAGTTTTCCACCTGCCAGCATATGCATATCATCTAAAGTAAAAATAAGATATTGCTGCCCGCATATGCATGCATAAAGTAAACTAAAAAGAAAACATCCTTGCTGGAGTTTTATGTGTTGGTAGAGCTTTCCAAATTTTTTAGGTATGGAGTGAGTTTTACAGTGATTATCATCTCTCATCTCATGGTCTTGTCTCATTCTAAGTTAATATATTTTCTGGGTCATTCTAAATTCTTCCGATAAACATAATATACTAGCAATTGCTTTAAGAGGGGCAAAAGGGAATGTTAAGGAAGGAAGGAAAAGCACTTTGGAAGGGTCTAAATCTTTCAACAATGTAAATTTTAATTAGTGGTCACTTCAACCTTCAATATTCACTAGTGTGTATCCAATAGGCTTTGAAGAATTGAGACAAAGTGTATGATTGTCATTAATTTCTCATGGATGAAGCTTTGATTTCATATTTATTGCTCAATCATCAATGGTGCCAAGAACAACCACATTGATCAATAGTTCTAGGAACATGCCCACAAAAACAAAAGCAATCATTCTCTACATTTTAAAAAATATGACAACAACTTGTATGAACAAACAAGAAAGAATGCCATCTTTGATTATATCAAAGAGATCATTTGTCATAGGATCAATTGGAAGGTATGTTTTAAAAGGATCAATTGGAAGGATCATTTTGATTTGTTTGCTACATATACCATCTATGCATGATGCATTACATTAGCAAGAACTTGAAACTTGCAATTAGCTTTAGTTTTAGTAGATATATTCTTATAATCAGAATCTACAGCTAACAAATGGTTGACGAGTGGGAGAATGTACAATATAAAAAAAAGAGGAATCCATTGAGGGTAAAGCAAATTGACTACCTAAAGAGGAACAACATGAGTGTATGGAATGGCATTATTCAAAATGTTCAATAATAAATGAAACGCCTAATAGTAATATAACCTGGTAATAAATCCCATGCATATGACTCTTGATTTAATTTTGGTGAAATTCTTTTTAAGTGCATTTTTTGTTAGTTCTTGTAAACTTTGGTAAATTAACTCAGCTAGAACTTTCATAAGGATTAAAGTGCTCAGAAGGGTTTATTCTTAGCTCACCTTGTCTTATTTTGATTAGTGAATGGTGGTTCTTGTTATAGTTTGTTGTAGCTCATCCCCAACATCTAAATACTATACATTGTGACCACTTTGAGCACACTCTTTGAGGCTACATTAATTGCTATTCGTTCGAGACTTGGTGTGTTGACCTTGCATGCAGATAGGGAAAATTTATTGAGAATATTTTGAGCAATGTAGACAGTGGAATTTTTGGCTAAGCAAGCCACTTTTCTTGTAGAACATTATGTATGTGTGTAGGAGGGTTCATGCTATCTAACTTAGGCACTTTTTTTATTATCTATTTTTAACATGCTTTTATGCAGTTTATATATTGTTGGTCTATGGTAATGTATGGGAATATGTCATGTCTAGGGGCTGGTGCAAGCTAATGCTGACCACTCATGACGCGTTAGTCGCAATGGACTTCTAGAAAAATAGAAATCTAAACGTCAAAAAGCAATATTAGAGCTACCTACACAACTTTTTGGAATATGGCGTAAGAAGATGAAACGTAGACAATCGGATTACCTTCTAGAATATATAACTATTATTTATGGAAATTAAGTATAACTCCCAAAAAGTGGGGTTCTCCTAAGGTTGGTATGTTATTTTTTTAAGAAAACATAATGAATATGTTTGCGTTGGGCCCCGGGTTTGGTATGTAAATGGTGGAATTTTGTGAAAAAAATTATATATAGTCGTAGATAACAGGCCATTCTAGTGCAGCGCTATTTTTCTATATTTATTTTTGTTAATTTTTTTTTTTAATTAAGGAAGTCAACCAAGCCCTAAAATGACTAAGTCAAGCGTTGGGCCCCGACATCATGGTCTTAACATAATCAATGAACGTTGTTTTTTTTAGGATGTAGGTCGTTGTGTGTACTTGTGCGGGTTCTTTTCCGTTTTCAAAATAGGTGAGCCAATCAAAATTTATAGCCGAAAGAAATAACCTACTTTTTGTGTAAGATTGACGTTAGTGCAATTATAATTAAATAAAAAATAAAAAAAAATAATAGATTTAATAAAAAATTACATATTTGGAATCTGCACACATAATTCTACAAGTGTGTGCAATTTCATTGGCAGTGGACAAGTGTAGCATTCGCAGAATTGTTGGAGCATAGGCCGCAGCTATGGCAAAGCTACCAATTTTGAGAAGAAAGCACTAAGTTTTGAAGGAAAAGTGCTAATTTTGAGGAAAAGCACCATTTTTGGCGGAAATGAACAGTGCGCGGTACAACGCTAGATGGACGAGCTCACCGCAGATTGCGGGCCGGAAATCGCGGAGCTCGCGTGCGCGTCAAGGGAAAGAGTAAATAAGGTGGCCGAGTAGAAAGCTCAACCACCACAATAGATGAAGTGATGGAAGAGGGCTCAGCTACCCTCATTAAGGCAAAGTACAGGAGTTATGGTTGCTCGGACCAAGGAAAAGCAACGGGCTAAAGCATTGAAGATGAAGGACAAGGAGCAAAGAACGATGAAGCGGCGCCCATACCCGCGATCTGCGCCGAAAATCGCGGAGCCTGCAGGAAGCTGCGACGTGACTACAAGAGGCGCCTACGGTACACCTAGCCGTGTTAGTGGTTAGGGCTTTTGGGGATCACTGTTGGGGAAAGGCCCACAGTTTTGTAAAGGTGCGACCCTCAGGGCCACCTATATATATGGATAATTGTAAAGGGAAAAAGGTTAGAAGGTTACACAGACAGTCTAAGATGATGTCTGGGTCTTTTGTATTGCTATATTCTGTAAAGCTGTTAAGGGTCATTGTATGTATGTAAGAAGTTCGTGATCTCGCAGGAGATCGGTTGGCGTAAAGGCCATTGTATGTAACGACCAGTCGCAAGAGGACTGCGAGGGGAATGTAATTGTATGTCTGTCATTGTAATATTTGTAGGAGGAGGACATAGATCTAAGAGAAGGGCTCCCAGCTGTGTGCGTGGAGTTTCCCAGAAAGATCTAAGGCTGCAGCTGTGTGCGCAGCAGAATTGTGTAAGCCCCATCTAAAGATAATATAGTCCTGTGGACGTAGGTTCCCTCCTAGAGGTGAATGACCTAATTCTAGTTCTCGTGGTGATGCTTTATGTGATTGCATTTCTTTGCTTTACTGTCTCTGTTTCCATGAATGTTTCGCTATCTTTATGAATGCGTATGAAGAGTAAATCCTTGAAGCTCCCTTAGAAGTGTATATGTGCATTGTCGGATGAGTCTGTGAGAACACTGCCATGGTATCGCTTAAGGAGTGTGTTACTGCACTGTGGCGCGAGGGCAGGGACGATACATAGTGTATCGGACGTAGCGGGAAAATGCCTCGTGCACAGATGCGGAGATACCGTGCAGCTAGGCTGGGAAGAGTGAGTCCCGGCACTGCGGCATTGTGAGGCCTGTGGGAGAGTAAGGCGCCCTGCTCCGAAGTTACCTGCAAGAAGAGAAGAGAGAAGACTGTAGTCTCCATGCCACCTAGGCTAAGGAAACCTGATTCCTTAGCCCCCCCATAGCCACTTCGGGTGAGACCTCGGTCTGCTGCGTAGCCCGTTGCCGAAAGAGCCAGTGTGCCAAGGGGTTTTTGTTGCTGCGCCTCCTGAAAACTCGGGTCTGTCAAAAAGCAGCCAACAAATGGTTATGTTTCCTTGAGACTTGTTATTCCGGGGACGTGCGAGATTGATGTGAAACCTAGAGAAAAAGGGAGCCAACAAATGGTTTCGTTGCGAGATTGATGCGAAACTTAGAGAAAAAGGGAGCCAACAAATGGTTCCACCGCCGGCTTTAACCTTATTATTTTGAAGGAAATGTGGTGCCGGAATCCTACAGCTAAAGAAATTCAAGACTGGTTTGATTCAAAGGCTAGAGAGTTCGCTGAACGTGAAAATAGAAGCCCTAGGCTTCAGACAGAGGACTGGCTGCAGAAGCATATTTATACTGACCTTCACGAAATCTTCTTTGTAACATTTGCAATCGAGTTGCATGAGTGGGTATCCAAGATAGCACATACCAGACCCACTGTGCATGTTGATCGACCTATTGTTTGAACGCCTGAGCTGGTTAGCACTGTGAAGCAGGTAGATAATCCTATGTCTTGCGCAATAGACTTTTGGTTGAACAGTCTGCTGGAAGGCTTCATCACCAAGTTTGCAGTAGATACGAGAAAGAGCTTCAGCGAGGCTGAAAGGAGCTTCTTCAAAGCATACAGGGGTAAGTTCTTAAATTCTCTGAACTTGTGGATTAAAATGCTCTTATATGAAAAAGGAAAACTATGCATAGCTTCCGATCAATAGCATAGACAAGTAATGTCCGCAGATTCTGATAGTGATCTTGAAGCTATTGGTTGCACTCGTAGCGGAAAACGGTATAAAGTAGGCCTCGACCAGCATCCCTTTAAGCCTAGCCTAGAAGACAGTCGAGCTCGTAGAGCGGGCCATATAGAGAGACAAGGGAGTGCTCATATCCCTTATTCCCCCTTTACACCGTAAAAGCCAGACGGGGCTCAGCATAACCCCGCAGTAACACCCTCTAGTATCCCTCACGATACTTCTAGTACCTCAGCCCCACCTTTGTTTAACCATCCTGTAGGCAGTGCCACAGCACATCCACATCAACCTAGTGCAAGAAGGATGGGTGATGACATGAAGTTACCAACCTTTAGAGGAACAGGGCTAGAAGACCCTAAACAACACTGGTTTCTATGTGAAGCCATTTGGATGGTTAAGCAAATTAATGATGATGATGTTAAGCTGGTTCAGTTAGCAACCACATTAAGAGAGAGAGCCCTAACTTGGTTTATGAAATACTCAGCAACACAGAATAGGATGCTTGCTGATGTAAGAAGTGTTATGATTAAAGAATTCAAGAAGCCTAAATCAGAATCACAGTGCATAACAGAACTCAAAGACATAAAACAGTTACCTACAGAATCAGTATGAGACTTTGACCAGAAGTTCAAAGCCTTGATAGATCAAGTAAGCTTTGAGTTTGCACCGCAGCAGCATAAGGAATGGTTCATTGCTGCGCTGCTTCCTCATATTAGACTTCCTCTTATGCAACAGAATCTCACTACTCAAGAACAAGCTCTAGAGATGGCTATGAAACTAGAAGATTCACCAATTGTTGGAACAAGCAACGATGTTGCGTAGTTGCAGAACCAACTTGCAAACCTAACTTTGCAAGTGCATGATATTAAGAAAGGAAAGGATGTTAAAGAAGAAATTTGGTGTACAAAGTGTAGAGCACAAGGACATTCAAAGGACCATTGTCCTGTTTTCATAGACTATATTGCAACTGGAGCACCTAACCCTTTACCACAGGCTCAGGGACCTTGGTGTGAAATCTATAGAACTAGAGGTCACAGACCACAAGAGTGTCACTTGTTACAGAAATATGTACAAACTCCAAAGAATCTATATTGTAATTTCTGTAAATCAGTAGGCCATGAAGAGAACAATTGCAGAGAATATGATCTTATGATAGAAAGAAAACACGATGTTTATAGAGTACAGTCAGAACCACAAGGACCCACAGCAGATCAGCAGTATGACCCAGCTCGTGAAGGCCGAGGAGGAAATTACAGGGGCCGAGGACACATAGCAGGTTTTGGTCATGGAAGAGGACAGATCACTTGCTATAACTGCGGAGCTCAAGGCCATTATGCAAGGGATTGCCAAAACCCTACAACCATCTGCAGATACTATAAATCTTACAATCATGTCATTGAAGAATGCCCTCAGTTGATGGCCAAGATGCAAGAAAAAAAGCCACGGGTTAACCAGAATATTCAGTTGATTGCAGCAGAAAAATAAGAACCAAATCCCACAGTTAATATAGTGACGCACAGTGGTGTAACCACTGGTGCGCCAAAGTCGGGAACTGGAAAGCCAGCGACGCAATGGGTGCGCCGCGCTAATATTAAACCATCCCCGCTTGACCTCTAGGATAAAAAAGAAGCATTCAAGCAAGCTCAGGGGTATTTCTCAGATCCGCGAGCTTCAAGTTCTGTCGCAATTCCGCATAATGATATCATACCACGTGTGCCACGTCGAGAGAACTTGGTACAAGAGCAGGCCACTACATCTAGAAGGCATGATGAGGAGGATACACTAGGCAGTGTTCATGCCTTCCTCAGAAGCTGCTTAAAGTTGTTACGCAATGAAAAAGCAACTATAGAAATCCAACACCTGTTGGATCAATGTCAACAATCTGCTTCAATGAATACACTGCAGCGTGCTGTTCATCAGATCGGGAATCATTCTAGAACTGGAAGAGAGATGAGACTTACAGTGCAGATTGGAGCATTTGAAATGGACGAAGTCATTTTGGATTTAGGCTCAGAAGTTAATGTTCTCACCATGCAGACATGGGAACAGATGGGTAGCCCTCAGCTTAGCAGATCTCCTATCCATCTAAGACTAGCAAATCAACAAAGAGTTTCCCCATTGGGCAGATTACCCAATGTACCCATTGATATTGAGGGAGTAAGAAGTTCTGCAGACTTTGAAGTAATCAAAATTCTGGATGACAGTAGACCTTACCCAGCACTTGTAGGCATAGACTAGGCATCTAATAATCTGGCTGTCATTAATTTGAAGAAAAGACAGATGACTTTTGAGGATGACCAGATTAGGTTCATTGCACCACTTGATCCACTTCAAGGACCACGGTATATTGAACCCATTCGAGCAGAAGAAGAAGTGCACCACATGGAAAGTTTGTATCAGATGACTGCTAGTCATAATGATTATGTCAATCCCACAGTGGAAGGCCATATCAGCTGGCGATGCGATAGCTCGTGCGCATCAGATTCAGAAGCAGGACTGGAAAACTGGCAGAATCGCTTACATGAGGTTTCTACAAGGCGTTGCGCCATGATGACTAAATCCATTCGATGGATTGGCACAGAACTGAATAACACTCCAATCTTTAATGGTTTAACTGGAGTAAGTGAATTCATACATGCATATGAACAAGAAATCCCAGATAAGCAGCGCATACAAGCATTGGATGTAGCATTGCGCGCTACACCCGCAAGATGGTGGGGTGCGCATAAAGAAAATATCGACACATGGCAAGACTGTCGCAGGTTGATACTGCGCAGATTTCAAGAGACCACAGCAGGAGTTTTGCGCAAATATGATGGACAGAGTGACCTCAGGTCACACGTTGAAGCATGTATTCAGCAATGGTCAGATATTCCAGAAGATGAGTGGATTCACCTATTCATCCACACGTTGGATATAGTTCCAAGGAACTGGTACACTGAAACAGAATTGCGCAAAGGCACTATCACTTGGCCTCTTATGATTGAAAGTTTTCAACTCACTTTCAGCTTTGAGTCAGAACATCCAAGCGTCGATCAGGCTTTAAAGTGTATTAGAAAGAAGGTATTTGGACAATGTCCGTTACCAGAGGATTCTCAACCAGATTGGGCTATCCAGATGGAACATGCCCTAGAATGCTATAATTTCACCACTAGAGAAGAGGATGATGATTCTCGCAACATCAATATTCCAGAGTCAGAAGGGACACGCAAAGTCGAAGGCCCTCAGCTTGACATTCCTGCCATTACAGAACACATCAAGCTCAAGAAGATTAACATTGGTATAGAAGCCGAACCCAAGGTTGCCTCTATAGGAGATTATTGGGATGATGAAACTGTTAGCCATATTGCAGATTTACTACAGGAGTACCAGGATATCTTTCCTACCAAGTTTACAGAAATGAAAGGCATCCTAGGAGACTTAGGAGTTATGCGCATACCTTTGAAAGCCGACGCTAAGCCAGTAAAACAGCGCCCATACAGGTTAAACCCGCGATATAAACAAAAGGTCAGAGAAGAAATTGATAAGATGCTCGCAGCTGGTATCATTGAGTCAGTAGAGGAAAGTGATTGGATTAGTCCTATGGTCATACAAGAGAAAAAGACAAAAGGTGAAATAAGAATCTGCGTGGACCTACGCAAGCTCAATGACGCATCAGCGCATGATCCATTTCCTACACCCTTTACAGACGAAGTGCTTGACAATGTTGGAGGACAAGAGGATTACTCCTTCACTGATGGCTTTTCAGGATACCACCAGATCATAATCCATCCAGAAGACCGCCATAAGACCACTTTTGCGACTGAATGGGGCTCATTCCAGTATACAGTAATGCCCTTTGGTCTTAAAAATGCTCCTGCTATTTTTTCGAGAGTCGTTGTTGCTGTTTTCAAAGAATTCATTCATAAGTTTCTAGAAGTCTATTTTGATGACTGGACTGTGTTTGGTCTACTAAAAAACCACATAGGGAATCTAAGGATGATGTTAGAAAAATGCAGACAGTATCAGATTTCCCTTAACTTGAAAAAATGTATCTTCTGTGCTCCTTTTGGTATTTTGTTGGGTCACATTGTGTGCAAACAAGGACTCATGATGGATCCTGCGAAGGTTTCCATCATTGCTAACTTGCCTGCGCCCAACTCAATCAAACAATTGCGCACTACATTGGGACATACAGGATACTACAGAAAATTTATCAAGGGTTATGCAAAGATCACTGTGCCTATGGAAATATTGTTGAAAAAGGATTCTAAATTCCAATGGACAGAAGAATGCCAACAGAGCTTGGACACACTTAAAGAAAAGATGGTCACAGCACCTATTCTAGTTTTCCCAGACTGGAGAAAACCCTTTCATGTTCATGTAGATGCTTCTTCCATAGCATTGGGTGTTGTACTGACACAACCGGGAGAAGGAGGTATTGACCATCCCATTGCTTACTCTAGCAGAAAGTTGTCCACAGCTGAGAAGAACTACACCACTACAGAAAGAGAAGGACTAGCTATGGTGTATGCCTTACAGAAGTTCAGACACTATCTATTGGGTGCTCATTTTAAAATGTACACTGACCATTTTGCCTTGAAGTACTTGGTCAATAAACCAGTGTTAGGGGGAAGAATTTGCAGATGGCTACTCCTCTTCCAGGAGTATGATTTTGAAATTATTGTGAAGCCAGGTAGATTGAATGCAGGACTTGACCATTTATCTAGGATAGAGTCAGGGGAGGAACCTACAAATTTGGAGGACAATCTTCCTGATGCGCAGCTGTTTTCTATTCAAGCAACAAACGAATATTATTCCGATATTCTTGAGTTTCTCACTACAGGGCAAGCGCCAGTTGAGTTCACAATACAGCAGAAGAAACAACTTGTTGTCAAATCTGCAGACTTCACTTTGATAACAGGCCATCTCTATAAGTTGGGCCCTGATGAAGTCTTGCACAGATGCATTTTACCACATGAGAAGAACTCCATAATCGCAGAAGTGCACTCAGGAACCACAGGAGGCCATTTCGCAGGAAAGCCGACTGTGCAGAAGATCTTAGCCGCAGGTCTTTGGTGGCCAACATTGCACAAAGATACTAAGGAATTCTGCAAGTGTTGCGATGTGTGCTAGCGAACAAGAAAACATTCAAGAAGAGATGAAATGCCGCTAAGACCCCAGATAACAGTGCGTTCTTTTGATAAATGGGCCATTGACTATGTGGGACCTATCAACCCACCAGGAAAGAGAACCGACGCAAGATACATCATCACCACCACTGAATACCTC
The DNA here is from genome assembly GCA_027924585.1 of Larix kaempferi. Classification (NCBI taxonomy): domain Eukaryota; kingdom Viridiplantae; phylum Streptophyta; class Pinopsida; order Pinales; family Pinaceae; genus Larix; species Larix kaempferi. The sequence continues at coordinate 14,384,777 of BSBM01000437.1, read as the reverse complement.
ACCAGATGGGCTGAGGTGAAGCCAGTTAAGAATTGCGACGCTGTCACTGCTGTGCAGTTCATTTTTTAGAACATTGTCACTAGATTATGATGTCCACTCATTCTAATGAGTGATCAGGGCACACATTTCCTGAACGAGACTATAGAGGCCCTTACTGAAGAATTCCACATTAGTCACCACAAGAGTACACCCTACCACCCTCAAGCTAATGGTACGGTGGAGGCATTCAATAAGATTTTGGAGAATTCCTTGACCAAGATCTGTAACCAACAAAGAGATGAATGGGACCTTAGAGTCACAACTGTGTTATGGGCTTACAGAACCACATGCAAGAAATTAACAGGTCACACACCTTTCAGTTTGGTGTATGGACAAGAAGCAGTCACGCCCATGGAATACATTGTTCCTAGTCTCAGAATTGCTCAAATTACAGAAATGGCAGATACTGATACTATGAGTGAAAGGTTGTCACAATTGGTTTCCTTAGAAGAAGACAGGATTTTAGCTGGATTCCATCAACAAGTGCAGAAGGCGAGATATAAGGCTTGGCATGACAGGCATATTAAGAATAAAGTCTTTCAGGAAGGAGACTTGGTACTCCTCTATGATAGTAAATTCATCAAGTTTCCAAGCAAGTTTCGTGTACATTGGTTAGGCCCTTTTCAAGTAATGAAGATAACCGAAGGTGGAGCAGTTCAGCTGGCGAAGCTTAATGGTGATTTGCTGCCCACAATGGTCAACGGGAGTCGGTTCAAGCTTTATCGCAACGGCCACTCCGCCCTGTCAACCTGATCAGTTGCTAAAGTCGTGTAGATGTCCAGTGTAGTTGAAAGAGGCATCGCACTTATCACAGTCTACACGGAAGTCGCGAGACATGTTTCAGTCTCTGGCTTCCCGCGCAGTTCCTCGAAGCATCCGCGCAGTCAATAAAGTCTATTCTGAGCGAGCCTGTTGTCGCTCTTGCGAAGTCCCCCGAGTTGTCGAAATATCACTCTTGCGGAGTTCCCTGTTGTCTAGTTGTCGCTTGAGGAGTTCTCGCCGTGGAGCCCCCCATGTGCACAGTTACCCATGCTGAAGTTACCCGCCGAAAATTTGAATTGTGGTAGTTCTGTAGCCGCGTCTGAGTCTTAATGAAGGATGAGACCACCATTTAATTGTATTTACTTTGTTAGAGTCAGCTTGATTTCCCTAAGATTCGCATTTAATTAAGGAACCGAAGGCCTTAGCACATCTTTCGAAGGCTGTCAGAGCCCATCCCTCGCATTCAATGCACCACAAGGGTGCGGGGGGGTTTCAACTCATCCAATTAGGTGCCAACTGTTATTAGCCCCACTTGTCTGCATCCACTACCGCCTTCAGCTATAAATACCCCTCATTCATATATTCTTGGGTTACTTTCCTCGAGTTGTAAAGTTGTCTTGTTTGAGAGTCTAAGTCATTATTTTCAGAGCCGTGTCATGTAGACTGCCCCCGTTGTTTGCAGAGTTCACATCCTACACTATTCTGCCCCTCTGTTCAGTATTAGTCGTGTATGCAAGTTCATGACAGAGAACCTGTCAACTGAAGAATTTTTCTGTCAGTTTAGACGCAGAGGATTAGATTTCGGCATGGGTACCCCGATCAAGATCGTCGAGCTTCCTGATCCCAGACAGTCCCCGGGCACAAGGGCGTCACAGCAATAGCAGCAGCAGCAGCCGGAGGAACCCGTTCCAGATCCCTTGGCCACTCTGGTTAACTACATTCCTCCACGCCCAGATGACGCACCCGAGGTGCGTATTCCCAAGAATGCCAAGTATTCGATTCCGCTACCACCAATGGCGGAAATCGTGCACGAAGAAGGATCCCTACTTGGACATCTCTCGTTCGTTAAATTCTCTGACTTCAACTTGGGAGATTATAGAACGTATCCTCAGTTCGCGCCAGATCACTATCTGATGGTGGTCCATAATCCTGTTAAGAAGATTGAAGAATTCGTCCCACAGGAATTTGCAGTAAATCTAGAGAGGCCTGGATTGTTGAACCTATTGAAGTTGCCGCACTTGGGGCGTAGCAATGAAGTTAATGCGGTTGTCAAGGTCCTATTATCCTGTGTTCATGGTGGTTATCTTTGGCTAGGGAGGCCAATTGATCTGAATGTGGACCTGATTCACCGAGTTACTGGCCTATCTAAGGTTGGTAAGGACCCCAACGTCCATTTCGTTCGTAAAGACAGGGACCGAAAGCTGGTTGCACAGGTGGTGCAGAAATACAAATTGTCACGAGGAGGTCGTGCATATGACCTCACTGCAGTTGAAGATGAAGCACTCAGATTCATAGGTAGTCTGCTCGCAGGCAGACTTTTAACGAAGTGCCGACCTAAAGAAGTCCCTGGAGCTGTTGTAGAGCTCGCAGTCGCAGCTGCGGAAGGAGAGCAGTATAACTGGTCTCTCTTCCTCCTGAATACATTCTTGGATGACTGCCGCAACATTCAGGATGCCGCCAATCAGCTATTCCATTTCTCTTGGCTCCTGATCTTGTGTGCCTTTGTCGGGTGGAAGGAACCGCCCAACACTCAGTTTCTTCCGTGCCATTCAGGAGAGGTTACAGGGATGCGTTATGTCAATCTCTGGGATTCTAATAATCCTGTGAAGCGCAAGATGAACCGCGCCTTATTATTTGAGTACTACAATCTCCTCAGGGATACCATCCTGCAGATGCCGAGGCTTACTGAGGAGATGACATAAATCTATGGAGCGAAGTTGGTCTTTTCTGCCAACTTGCATGAAATCTATTTCCGCCCTCGCGGAATTCAGTCGAAAGAATGGGCCGTAGGGCTCTACCGAATGACTACCCAAGACGTGGAGGACACTATGAAGTCCTGGCCAGATGAATGGAAGCAGGCTGCTGACATCGCTGCCGTGATGCCACCCCCTGCGGCGCCAGAAAAAGACAAGGGAAAGGAAAAGATCGTGCAAAGGAATGATGAAGGTCCGTCAGGACCGCCTACTAAGAAGCAGAAGCTGTCGCACCCCGCAGAAGCGACTAGAAATCCCTCTGAGACCCTTGTCGTGGGGCTCAGCCAGTACTTGAAGGAGAAATTTCATGAGCTGCGTGCCTCTCATGCTAATATCAGAAGTGCTCTGGACCTACAGCTCGTGGAGTTGAAAGGTCTCAAAGGACGAGTTGCGCAGACCCATGCGCCAGCATCCGGCTCGCAGGTGCCGCAAGCAATTACAAGCACTGAGCGGGTTGAAGTACTTACAGAGAGGCACACTGTTGTCCACATCCCGCCTGCAAGCATGACACTCCCGGATCCTCTAGCTGCACTGCAGGTAAGCGCGGTTGGGCCTGTTGAAATAAATTTGTCACTAATTCCGTTGGAAACTCTACAGTTGGTTCAGGAGCAGGTCTCTACTAAGCTGAGAGCTAGGGAGGTCTCCACATTCCATGCCAATCAAATATTGCAGACACAGGAAGTAGAGCTAAGGGCAGGCTACAAGGAGATCTCTGCGCAGCTTGAACTTCACGAAGCGCAACACACTAGGCTAAGGAATGTCGTTGATGAAATTGCCCAGGAGCTGCCAGCCTACCAGATTCAACCAAACCTTCCGTTAGTTGAAAAAGTGCAATGCATCGGTAGAAGGGCACAAGCCCTAGAACAGCAAGTAGTTGCTATGGCTGAGGACCATAGAAAGCAGCTCGCCGAGTTGGAAGCTCATGTCGCAGTGCCTCCTGTGGATGAGACGCAAGAACGACTCGAAGCACTGCGCATAGCTTCTATCCAAATACAACACAGAATATATGAAGCCCAGTAGTTAATGACACAATCTATGGAGGCTTCGGCTGAGCTCGAGAAGCTCCCCTCTAAATTTTCCCTTGCGGAACATGTGGAAGCAGCAGAACAGTCCCTAACTGTTCTGAGCGAAGAAGCTAAGTCCTTGGAAGGCATAGCCAAAATGAGAAAGATGAGCGAAGTCCGCAAGGTCCAGCAAGAACTGGACAGGCTCAGAAACAAAGATGCTACTCTCACCAACACCATTCAGCCGTTTATGGATGAGTATGCTGAACTTGTTGCCCAAGCAGAGGCCAAGGTCAAAGCATTTGCTGAGTCCCAAGAGTTGGTCGATGTTGTAGAAGGAGAAGAAGCTACTACAGACCTGGTGCAGACAGCCACAGAATGCATGGAAGACATGGACTACGCTATTGCGTAGTGGAAGCAAGCCTTCGCTGCGACCCAAGCCAAGGCAGATGAATAACTAAAGCGACCGCAAGCTAGTGCGGGTGGCTCGAGGGCGAGCCACAAGTAAGTGTTAGGGGCCTCTTGGAGCATAGGCCGGAGCTATGGCAAAGCTACCAATTTTGAGAAGAAAGCACTAATTTTTGAAGGAAAAGTGCTAATTTTGAGGAAAAGCACCATTTTTGGTGGAAATGAACAGTGTGCGGTACGGTGCCAGATGGACAAGCTCATCGTAGATTGCGGGTCGAAAATCGCGGAGCTCGCGTGCACGTCAAGGGAAAGAGTAAATAAGGTGGCCAAGTAGAAAGCTCAACCACCACAATAGATGAAGCGACGGAAGAGGGCTCAGCTACCCTCATTATGGAAAAGTACAGGAGTTATGGTTGCTCGGACCAAGGAAGAGCAACGGGCCGAAGCATTGAAGACAAAGGACAAGGAGCAAAGAACGATGAAGCGACGCCCATACCCGCGATCTGCGCCGTAAATCGCGGAGCCTGCAGGAAGCTGCGATGTGACTGCAAGAGGTGCCTACGGTACACCTAGCCGTGTCAGTGGTTAGGGTTTTTGGGGATCACTGTTCGGAAAAGGCCCACAATTTTGTAAAGGTGCGACCCTCAGGGCCACCTATATATATGGATAATTGTAAAGGGAAAAAGGTTAGAAGGTTACACAAATAGTCTAAGCTGATGTCTGGGTCTTTTGTGTTGATATATTATGTAAAGTTGTTAAGGGTCATTGTATGTATGTAAGAAGGCCGTGATCTCGCAGGAGACCGGTTGGCGTCAAGGCCATTGTATGTAACGACCAGTTGCAAGAGGACTGCGAGGGGAATGTAATTGTATGTTTGTCATTGTAATATTTGTAGGAGGAGGAAATAGATCTAAGAGAAAGGCTCCCAGCTGTGTGCGTGGAGTTTCCCAGAAAGATCTAAGGCTGCAGCTGTGTGTGCAACAGAACTGTGTAAGCCCCATCTAAAGATAATATAGTCCTATGGACGTAGGTTCCCTCCTAGAGGTGAATGACCAAATTCTAGTTGTCGTGGTGATGATTTATGTGATTTCATTTCTTTGCTTTACTGTCTCTGTTTCCATGAATGTTTCGCTGTCTTTATGAATGCGTATGAAGAGTAAATCCTTGAAGCTCCCTTAGAAGTGTATATGTGCATTGTCGGATGAGTCTGTGAGAACACTACCGCGGTAGCGCTTAAGGAGTGTGTTACTGGGCTATGGCATGAGGGTAGGGATGATACATAGTGTATCGGACGTAGCAGAAAAATGCCTCATGCGGAGATGCAGAGATACCGCGCAGCTAGGCTAGGAAGAGTGAGTCCCGACGCTGCGGCGTTGTGAGGCCTGTGGGAGAGTAAGGAACCCTGCTCCGAAGTTACCCGCAAGAAGGGAAGAGAGAAGACTGTAGTCTCCACGCCACCTAGGCTAAGGAAACCTGATTCCTTAACCCCCCCATAGCCACTTCGGGTGAGACCTCAGGCTGCTACGCAGCCTGTTTATGAAAGGGCCAGTGTGCCAAGGGGTGTTTGTTGCTGCGCCTCCAAAAAACCCGGGTCTATCAAAAAGAAACCAACAAGAATCATGCTTGAAATAGAAGAATTTGTAGAATAAGATGTATTTTGTTATAACACAGTCCAAGCCACTTGGTTTGGCAACTCGAACCTAAAACCAAAGCGTCCAAGTCATCCACCACGTTGGTGGGAAAGGAATTTCACGCCAAAATTTAGAAATTTAAATGGTGCGTACGTGTTATTTTAAATACACATGTACACACTAATAGCGCGTATGCCTAAATAGAGCGTACACACTAAACAATGCATATGCGGAATTGGATTTCGTCGACTCCCATAGGTGCACATGGCCATTATGGATGTGTTCACGGTGGCCATGCACGCCCAAGAGCCTTCGAATGAGAAATGACCCTCTTGAGCAAGATTGGCATGGCCGTCACTGAGCAAAACCCTAGCTCCGGAGATGGCACAATATCATCATTTCTGAGACTTTGAGGCACGGTGTGGGGGTCCCCTAGCTGAAACCCGGTGTCTTGAATCTATCGGAATCAACAGATTCACGATCGGAGTCACGGTTTGGGCACAATGGACATTTTTGTTGGGCACCCTGAGGCCATTTACAAACACTTTGAGGATTTTCTTTGGAGCCACGGAACCCAAACCGACGAGTGGACTTGGATTTTGTGAACTCCCACAAGTGAACATGGCCATTGTGGACGTGTTCACGATGGCCATGCATCCCCCGGATCCTTCGGATGAGAAATGAACCCCTTGAGCAAGATTGGCATGGCCCTCGTTGAGCAAAACCCTAAGTCCAGAGATGACACAATAGCACCGTATCTGAGACTTAGAGGAATGGTGTGGTGGGTCCCCTAGCTGAAACCTGATGTCTCGGTTCCATCGGAATAGATGGATTCACGATCAGAGTCATGGTTTGGGTGCAATGGGCATTTTCGTCGGGCACCCCGGGGCCATTCAGGGACACTTTGAGGATTTGCTCCGGGCCCATGGAACCCAAAACGACAAGCAAACTTGGATTATGTCGGCTCCCATAGGTGCAAGTGGCCATTTTGGACGTGTTCACAATGGCCATGCATGCCCGGGAGCCTTTGAATGAGAAATGACCCCCTTGAGCAAGATTGGCATGGCCCTCACTCAGCAAAACCCTATCTCCAGAGATGGCACAATATCACCGTTTTCAAGAGTTCGAGGCACAGTGTGGTGGGCGGTGCTAGCTGAGCCTGGTGTCCCGGATCCATCAGAATCGACGGATTCACGATTGGAGTCACGGTTTGGGTGCAATGGGAATTTTCGTCAGGCACCCTAGGGCCATTCAAGGACACTTTGAGGATTTGCTCTGATGCCATGGAACACAAACCGAGGAGCGAACTTGGATTGTGTCAGCTCCCACAGGTGCATGTGTCCATTATGGACATGTTCACGATGGACATGCATGCTCGGGATCCTTTGGATGAGAAATGACCGCCTTGAGCAAGATTGGCATGGCCCTCACTCAGCAAAACCCTAACTCCGGAAATGGCACAATATCACTGTTTTCGATACTTCGAGGCATGGTGTAGGGGGGTGGGGCTAGCTGAAACATGACGCCCCGGATCCATCGGAATCGATGTATTCACAATCGGATTCATGTTTTGGGTGCAACAGGAATTTTCGTCGAACACCTTGAGGCCATTCAGGGAGACTTTGAGGATTTGCTCTAGGGCCACAAAACCCAAACCGACGAGTGGACTTGGATTTCGTCAGCTCCCACAAGTGCATGTGGCCATTACGTACATGTTCACGATGGCCATGCATGCTCGGGAGCCTTCAAATGAGAAATGACCCCCTTGAGCAATATTGGCATGGCCCTCACTGAGCAAAACCCTAGCTCCGGAGTTGGCACAATAGCATCGTTTCCGAGACTTTGAGGCATGGTGTGGGGGTCCCCTAGATGAAAACCGGCATCTCGTATCCATCGGATCCAACAGATTCATGATCGGAGTCACGGTTTTTTGTACAACGGGCATTTTCGTCGAGCACCCCGGGGCCATTTAGGGACGCTTTGAGGATTTTCTTCGGGGCCACGGAACCCAAACTAGCAAGTGGACTTTGATTCTGTTGGCTTGAACAGGTGCATGTGGCCATTATGGACGTGTTCATAATGGCCACTCACGCCCGGGAGCCTTTAGATGAGAAATGACCCCCTTGAGCAAGATTGGCATGGTCCTCACTAAGCAAAATCATAGCTCCAGAGATGGCACAATAGCACTATTTCTAGGACTTTGAGACATAGTGTAAGGATTCTTGTAGCTAAAACCCGGTGCCCTGGATCCATTGGAATCGATGGATTCACGATCGGAGTCACGGTTTGGGTGCAACGATCACTTTTGTCGAGAACCTCGGGGCCATTCAGGGACACTTTAAGGATTTGCTCCGGGGCCATGGAACCCAAACTGGCGAGCGCACTTGGATTCCATCAGCTCCCACAAGTGTGTATTGTCATTGTGGAAGTGTCCACAGTGACCACACACACCCGGGATCCTTCGGATGAGAAATTCCCCCCTTGAGCAAAATTGGAATGGCCTTCACTGAGCAAAACCCTAGCTCTGGAGATGGCACATTGGCACTGTTTCCAGGCATTGGAGGCATGGTGTGGAGGGTCCCCTAGCTGGAACCCGACATCTGGAATCCATCGGAATCGATGGATTCGCTACCAGAGTTAGGTTTTTTGTGCTACAGGCATTTTTTCCAGGCACCTTGTGGCCATTCAGGGACACTTTGAGGATTTGCTCTGGGGCCATGGAACCCAAATCGACAAGTGGACTTGGATTATGTCAGATCCCATAGGTGCATATTGTCATTGTGGATGTATCGACGGTGGCCATGCATGCACAGGATCCTTTGGATGAGAAATCCCCCCCTTAAGCAAAATTGGAATGGCCTTCATTGAGCAAAACCCTAGCTCCGAAGATGGCACGTTGGCACCGTTTATGGGCATTGGAGGCATAGTTTGGGGGGTCCCCTAGATGAAACTAGGCGTCTGGAATCCATTGAAATTGACGGATTCTCTACTGGAGTCATGGTTTTGGTGCTACGGGCATTTTTTCCAAGCACCCTGTGGCCATTCAGGGACACTTTAAGGATTTGCTCCAGGGCCACGGAACCCAAACCGACAAGTGGAATTGGATTTCGTTGGCTCCCATATGTGCATATTTTTATTGTGTACATGTCCACAGTGGCTACACACACCCGGTAGCCTTCGGATGAGAAATGCCCCCCTTGAGCGAAATTGGAATGGCCTTCACTGAGCAAAACCCTAGCTCCGGAGATGGCACACTAGCACCATTTCCGGGCATTGGAGGCACGGTGTGGGGGGGGGCCTAGCTAAAACAAAGCATCTGGAAACCATCAAAATCGATGGATTCACTCCCCGAGTCATGGTTTTGGTGCTATGGGCATTTTTTCCAGGCACTTCGTGGCCATTCATGAACACTTTGAGGATTTTCTCAGGGGCCATGGAACCCAAACCGACAAGCGGACTTGGATTCCGTCTACTCTCACAGGTGCGTATTTCCATTTTGGACTTGTCCACGGTGGCCACGCACTCCTGGGAGCCTTCGGATGAGAAATGCCCCCCTTGAGTGAATTTGGAATGGCCTTCACTAAGAAAAACCTTAGTTCCAGAGATGGCACATTGACAACATTTCCGGGCGTTGGAGGCATGGTGTGGGGGGGCACTAGCTGAAACTCGGCATGCGAAATCCATTGGATTCGACGGATTCACTACCAGATTCACTGTTTTGGTGCTACGGGCATTTTTTACAGGCACCCCGTGGCCATTCAAGGACACTTTGAGGATTTGCTTTGGGGCCACGGAACCCAAACTGGCGAGCGGACTTGGATTTTGTCGATTCCCATAGGTGCGTATTTCCATTGTGGATGTTTCCACGATGGCCACACACGCCCGATATCCTTTGGATGAGAAATGCCACCCTTGAGCGAATTTGGAATGGTCTTCACTAAGCAAAAACCTAGCTCTGGAGATGGCACATTGGCACTGTTTCCAGGCATTGGAGGCACAGTGTGGGTCCCCCCTAGCTAAAACTCGGCGTTTAGAATCGAAGGATTCTCTATTGGAGTCATGGTTTTGGTTCTATGGGCATTTTTTCCAGGCACCCCAGGGCCATTCAAGGACACTTTGAGGATGTCAAAGGATTTGGACCTATAATAATTCAGTCTTAGTGTTCTTACTTGATTTGAGAATTTGCATTCTTTTCTATTAAACCATGCAATTTCCTTCAAACTTCTGTTGATTGACATAATGGATACATGGAACTTAATTATTATTATTTTTTTTATTTTTTTATTTTTTTTTTAGCTGTCATTTGCAAAAACTAAGATACCTAAATTAGATTTTCTTTTCAACTTATTCAGTTCCCTTGTTCATACTTTGTGTTGATTTTGCATAATGATATATTAACCATATTTGAATTTACAAAAAATTTTGACTTTTGCATTGAAAAACTAATAGGCATAGATCTGAAACTTGGGTGATTTTTGCACTAATTTGACAAGTTGTTTTTTTTGTTATCAAATTATGCAGTTTCCTTTACACTTTCATTCATTGACACAATGGATAAATAGAACTTAATCATATTTTTCTTGTATCTTTTGCAAAAACTAAGATAGATGCATTAAATTTTCTTTTCATCCTATTCAGTTTGCTTGTGAATACTATGTGTTGCATTGTTGTACTGATATATTAATGACTTTTGAATTTTCCTTGTTTTTTCTCTTGTCATTAACAAATTAATAGGCATGCATTAATAACTGAGTTTAGAAGGCTGACTTGAAGTGACATATTGATGTGTATCTTGGATGTTGTGTGTATGTGAATTTGCTCGATGTGTGTATGCTGTATGTGAACACAATTTACTATAACAAATACTATTATTACATTCTCAATGTACCCCCATAGAACATATAGCATAAATCATTGTATCCATTCAATTCCATATTCAATGGTGATGGTAGAATAGACAAATATAAAGCTAAATTGGTAACCAAGAGTTATTCAAGAAAAAAAGGATAGATTATGAAGATACTTTTGCACCTGTAGTAAAAATGAACACTGTTAGAATCATGATTGCATTTACTATTAAGTATGATTGGAAGTTGCATTAGTTGAATGTATCTTCTTTAAGCAAGGTTTGATGAGAAGTAAAAGTGACCCTCATTGGTATATCAAGAAGGATGAAGATGGGCATGTTGCTTTGATTTCTTTATATGTTGATGATCTAATCATAAAAGGAAGTGCTACTATGTTCCTTGAATAAATGAAAAGAAGCTTTTCACAAGAATTTGAGATGAAGGACCTTGGGGAGTTGTATTATTGTTTAGGCCTTAAATAAATATGGAGGGATGATCGTGTGTAGTTGATCACACAAAGAAAGTATACAAATGAGATCATCATGAGGTTCAATATGAATAAATGCAAGCTAGTGTATTGGAACAAAATGTGAAGCTCAATAGTGAATATGAAACAAAAAAGATGAATGACACTTTGTATCTAGAGTTGGTGGGAAGTCTAAATTATGTTACATCGACTAGACCAGATAGTGAGTTCGTGGCTAAGGAGAACCAACAAACATCAAATGAGATAGCCAAAGTTCCATCAAATTGACAAATAATCCAACTTATCATGGCAAGTCCAAGATTATTGAAATGATGCATCATTTTCATAAGGAGAAGATATAATGAAAGGAAATCTAGTATTTGGTCTACTATAATACATATGAGAATGTGGATGGCATCTTCATTGATTATTTGGAAAAGGAAAAATTCGAACTGTGTAGAGATAATTTGTGTGTTTGGAAAAACTCTTCTTTTTTGAAATAATCAATGAATGAGTTGTTCTTGAGTTCATTCCTAGAACCATAATAATTCATTGTGACATTTCTAAGCTAATAAAATAAATTATAGTGTGATATGAGTGAGACATTGATCTCATTGTTTAGGGAATTTTATTGTTCCTATTTTACTTTCTTATTCTTAGAACATGCACAATGCAAACTATTGATATATAGGTTTTCATTTTACACTTTAATGCGATGTAATAAGTATATGAGAGAACGATTTTATACACACTTCAAACTATGCCGAGATGCATTTGCATTTTACACTCAATAACTGCCTTGATCCATGTGCTTGATGTGTGAAAAAGTGTGAGATGCAAGACCCATTTAAATACAAGGGACTCATATTGAGGTCACTTGGTGTCTAGAAATAACATATATATGTATGTGAAAACTTTTCCATAACATTGTTATTGAAGACAAAATCATGTATGCAAAAATGTAATCAAAGACAAAGTCATATAGACAAGTGCAAATCCATCTATTAATATGCAAAAATGATCCAATCAAGTACGCTTTTTGGAAAAATGGAACATCATTCCCAACATCTATATAATGGCAACTCGTACCCTATACAAAATATGGAAACTCGTTCCCTATACAAAATATGGAAACTCGTGCCCAAAATGCCACATCGTGGCTAGTGTACATAGGAGGGTCTCTCAATCCTCCTGCCCACCCTCGGAACTCCCAGGTGCATCTCCAAAATCGATCTTCCTCTTCTTCGTGCTAGAGGAAGCTGGGTCCTTCTGGAAACTTGGACCATGTCCCCCTAGGCCCTGAAACAAAAATAATAATATGTCAACTTTTCCCGGAAATTATACAAGTATAAAACATAATTTAAAAATAAAAATAGTTTTCAAATCTTAAATAACTCACCGCATGCAAGATTGTAAGTCGTGAGGGGGTCTCTCTCCTCTGTGCTCCAAGTCTCTCAGCAATTCCACCCTGCAACATTTAGAACAATCGTATAAATGATTAAATTATATGCATATAGTAATTTTTGCTAAAATTGAATGATATTTTCATAAACTAGTCAATCTCACCGTGAACACAACCGGCTAATCTTCAGGGCTGGTGGATGGAGCAGTCGGCTGGACAACCTTCTTTGATGCTAGGGTGAATGGTATAGGGGCAGATGTAGCCACATCGATGATGGATACACCAATGGGGGGCACAGTGGAAGAAGGAAAGGTGGAAGAAAGAAGCGTGGATTGGCGTGGACAAAATGGAGATGCATGTCTAGGGTGATAAACCCCAACTGGATGTAATATGGATGGGGGCCACTGTGGAAGGGGAAGCGAGTGTGGTGGGGGAATGTGGGGGGGGAGAGGTCTGTGTTGCGGTGGAGGGATGGGTGAATTTTTATGGGTGGTATATTATGGTCAGATGGGGGAGGGTGGAAACATGGGAAACTGTAACGGAGGTGGTGGAAAGGTTGGGATGGGATGATGGGACGCAGGATATGAAACGAAAGGGGGAGCTGGATGGAAGTGTGGTGTTGGATAGGATGAGGGGGTTGGATGGTAGGGGGTGGGGAGGGATGCATGGAAGGGGGCACGTATGCCAGGGAATACAACTGGCATATACGGTGGCTGAAAGGCCGAGGAGGGAGGGATAGTGGCACTGGAAGGCCAAGGTACTCGTACCTGCATACAAATTTATAACCTCATAGTTTAATATAGAAAATATATATATACACAGACAAGTCATCATATTTGAAATTAAATTTATACTTTAATACACACGATACCTGCACACGTGGATATCTGTTGATCCTCGGTGGGGATGGTTGGTCGCTAGAGCCTACGGACACCTATGCGAACACTACAATACTTAGATTGAATTTATAAAAATAGTATTAACAATATTAAACACAATGCCACTGAGAATGACAACGATAGTACTTAAAAAACATGACTACAATTAATTTAGATTCAAGTTAGATGATTACCAGAGACAAATAATTACTTCCTTAATAGCGGTAAAAGTATAGTATCCAACAATAGGGAGTAGATGATCACATAAGCTAATGATTACCTTGTTATGAGAGTTACGTGTGATTTTCTTATAGGTTTAAATGTTAATCCAAATATGATATGATTATACCAACAATAGAAATATCACCTTAGTAGGTTTGAATGTTAATCCAAATTTGATATGATTATACCAGCAGTAGGTTTAAATGTATATCGGATATGACAACTCATATCTGATATACATTTGCACCAGGTGAGATGGTTTGTTTATGATGGAAGTGTGCCAAGTATACCAATTTGGTATGGTAGGTTGACTTAGGAGATGAAATGGCAAGGTGATTTAGGTGTAAGCAGAGAGTATTATGGGTCAATTAGTGATTGATTTACTGATTGATTGTAGTGATTGATTGATTGTTGTATCATTGTGAATTGGATTAGAGCCCAAATATACTAAGTGAATTAACGTTGTGATATGGTAGAGTTAATTATTTTTCTTGGTTTTATCAATCATTTCTTCTATTAAAAAACTAGGTTCCACCAACCTACAAATGACATCAATGACTCAAGAATCCACACTAAAACACACAACAATTAGAGCTTTAAATCAATCACCACAATAACAACAAAAGAGATAAGCACATAGGGGCAATAAGTGTAGGGGGTATCTTCAACCACAAAGTAAAACAATGTTGAATATGGTTGTCATTGATGAAAAGCCATTAATGACAAAGGAGTAAAAATGCCCGCCATCTGTAATGGAAAATGTCTGCGGGAATTGTAGCCACATATGTGGTGGTTCGATGGGATTTGGATATTATATAAAGTTTTTATTGTATTGGTGTAGTCCATTTGTTCAAGACTTGGTAAAGAACATGGTTGTGGGGCTCATGTCCTTTGACCCACGATGGATTGGGCTCATGATAGGAACAAATGACCCATTCTGTGGTCATTCATTGAAGATAATGTGGAAAAGAATATTGACAATTTATGCTTGAAGTGTTGACATGGCAAGAAATCCCCTTCCCATCTTTTGAAAGAGTTATTGCCTTGAATCAAGGAATGGTCATTTTGAAGAATTTATAGATTAGGAATGTTTTGATTTTTGGGGACTCTTCTCTCATCATTGGTCAAGTAAGAATGACATATTTTGGAAATTTCTTTCTGTTGGTAGGCGGTTAGGATTGGTCATTATCGAAGCACTGCGAGTGCTGTGATACCGTGGAAGGTGGAAAGTCAAGCACAAATAATGTTATTTTTTGTATTTTTGGGTCAATTGTACCCCGGTATGCGGGGTTTTGGGTCATTTGGACCATGATAGTTAGATTTTGGGTCATTTGCTCGAAGTGTCGGTTAGGAAGTTGTTAGTAAGTGGAAAAGCAATATGAAGGTGGAAGACTATAAATAGTCATAGATTTGTAAGTATTGAATCATCTTGGATTATGCGTCTTTGGTTATGTATCTGAGATCAAGAGATATCTGCAAGATCTGTATTTTGCGTAGATGTTGTATCTGGGTTTTTGTGGAGTTAACATGATATGACAGAGTTGTTTCGTGGAATCCCTATGTCTCTTATGTTTATATGTGGTAATGCATGTTGCGATATATGAATGATGCTATGTTTTCTTGCTGCGATTAATGCTTTATTGTTATATTTGCTGCGATGATGAATGTTTATGTTGAATGATGCTATGCATATAAGTAATGTCGACGTTAAATGCATAGATCTACTTCTGAAATGTAGCAATAAGTTAAGTAATTAAGCCGCAAACATCCTCCTTCATTCGGCGGAAACATGGTTCCATCAACTCTCCCTTGAACGCCTCGGGTGAGACCTCATCTTCTCTACAGGTGTTGTTGGACAAGGTTAAACCTATCTGGGCCGATGCTCAGGGAGATCGCGGTGGTTGGGTGTCGATAGTGAGTGGAACCCCTGTCGACTGGGTTTGAGTCAACAAATGGTTCCGTTGCCGGGACCGTAGTGCGAATTTAAAGGAGGATATGTTGTGGAATCCGACGCAACCGGAGATACAAAAATGGTTTGATCAGAAGTTGCAGGAATTTGCTGAAGAGGAAAGTCGGGACTCTCGACTGAGGGTAGATTAGTGGGTGGAAAGATATAGTTACTACGGTCTGCATGAATATTTTTTATGTGAATTCCCAGTCATCTTGTTCGAGTGGTTGGAAAAGTTGACCTTCCATAAGAGGAACTTTCAAGGGGGTGAACCAACGACCTGGACCCCATAACTAATCCAGGAGCTATAGGAAGTCGACAACAAAGCGTTGTGGGCTGTCGAATTTTGGCTTGATAGCATATTGGAAGGCTATATCATTGAATTTGTGGTTGATATGAACAAGTCTTATACTGAAGCTGAAAGATATTTCTTTCGTGGACCCCAGGGAAGGTTTCTGCTGTCGCTCCAACTGTCTATTAAGATGCTTATTTATGAGAAGGGTATATTGAATATGCATCTAGATCAGTAAGAACTCTGGTGGGCGGAGGCCGTGGGTACCGCGGTAGCAGGGGGGCGATACATGGAATGATAAAGAGTAGATGGGTGCACGTCATGAAGAGACTATGAGTGAAGCTGAGGAAGAGAGTGGTCTTACAAGGGGAGGAGTGAGGTTTCGACAGGAAAAGAGGCAGAGGACAGGAGAAGATCCTACTGCGATCGAATCGCAAGGCCATGAAGGAATACCACACGGGACTAAGCGACCTCACAGTCTGGACAAGGACAACCAGGCTATGACCAGGATAGAGGTAGGACCAAACCCCAGTGGCAGCATACCCACACCTCCGCTCACTATCTCTCAACCTGTAAGAAATAAAACTACAACACCACCGTGCTCATCAAGTCAATAGAATTTAATTGCTAGCAGCTCAGCGACTGGAGGAAAGAAGCCCAAGATGGTGGGTGAGGATACTAAGTTACCATTCTTCCATGGAAATTGAACAAATAACCTTGAGCAGTACTAGTTTTTATGTGAAGCAGTATGGATCGTAAAGCAAATTACTGATGATAATGCTAAGAAAGGATAGTTAGCGACAACTCTGCGAGGTCATGCATTAGACTGGTTTATTAAGTTTGTTCTAGTCCCTACAAGAGCTCCGGAGAAGACGCTAGATGATATCAAGAACGGATTGATTGCAGAATTCAAAAAACCCAAGTTTCAAGCATAGTACATTACAGAACTAAAAGAAATTAAGCAGTATCCCAATGAAACGGTGTGGGACTTTGACCAACGATTTAAGATGTTGATGGCAAGGGTTAGTTTTGATATGAGCACTGTCCAACACAAAGAATGGTTCAGAACAGCACTGCTCTCGCACATTCGGCTTCCATTGATGCAATAGAACATTACAACGCCCAGTGAAGCTCTAGAGATTGCAATGCAGTTGGAAGCATCGCCAATTGGTGAAAACCCAGCTGGGATGTCGCAGATTCAGACATAGCTGGATAACCTGACCATACAGCTGCAAGATCTTAAGAAGGGAAAGGAGCATCGTGAAGAAGTATGGTGTATGTGATGTCGAGGAGAAGGGCATACTAAGGATAATTTCCTAGAATTCCGCAATTATTTGGTTTCAGGGGCACCAAACCCGTTGAATGGTGGTGGCATGCCATGGTGTCACGTTTGTCAGATATATGGGCACCGCCATGAGGAATGCCAATACATGCAGAAAATGGTCACCAAACTAATGAATCTGTATTGTACATTCTGCAAATCTGTGGGACATGAAGACAAAGATTGTCGTGCATATGGGTTGCTTCATAAGAGAATGTACGATGCATTCTATGTGAAGGACGACTATCATGTCGTACAACAACTACAACTGCAGCCATAGGTAGTCTGCCCACTACCTCAACTATAGGTGCAGTTTGTACCACAACAACAACCATAGCAGTTTATGCCGCAATATGCTCCGATGCAAAATGGCTCCATAGCAGCCACAATACATTCAACAACCGCAGTATGCACAGCAAGGGAAAGGCATGCAACCGAATCCTATGCCACAACAGTTCAATCAACCGTAGTACCAACAACAGGGCATATTCCGTGGAGGATTCTGAGGCAGACGTGGTGGAGGATTTGGTCGCGGAGGAGGACGAGGAGGTCATGGACCTGTTCATTGCTATCACTGCGCGATATGGGGACATTACTAGTGGGATTTCCCACTATTGCAGAAACAATGTACATTTTTCTTTGTTACAGATCATACCGTGGAAAACTGCCCACAACTAATTGCACGATGGCAAGCAGGGAACATTCCCCAGTTGCAGAATCAGACTCAGGCGCAGCAGCCCATACAAAATCAAGTGCAGCAACCGGCACCAAACTAGAACCAACGTCTAAATCAAAATGCTAACCAGAATTTGAACCAACTAGGGAATCCGCCACTAAACCAGAATCAGGGTGCGAGTGTTGCGACAATTTCTGTGGAGCCAAGGCCACAAGATGCGACTGTCGCAGTTATCACTCGGGGAGGTACAACAATAGGAGGGGATAGCTCACACCCGCTCATTTGATTGGAATGACAGAAGAAGGTATCATTTGACATTGAATCCAAGCATGATGCATTCTTTCAGGCACGTCTTGCGATGGACCAAGATCGCGGTAAGGCAATTATTTTCGACATGCCCCCTATTTTTTATGCCACTTCAGAGGCAGGTCCATCGGCGCAGTCTGGAACCTTGCAGAAATTTTTTGAGAGCTGTTTATTGTTGGCAAGGGATCCTGTTGCTCTTTTCGAGATCGAGGGATTATTGCAGTGACCAACTAGAGGATGGAAAAAGTCCGCGGTAAACTCCTTGCAACGACGAAAGACTGGTAAGGAGATGCACATGAACATACAAATTGGGGACTATGAAGTTGATTCAGTTATTCTAGATCTTGGTTCGGATGTAAACATCTTAACCAAGCAGGCATGGCAGAAAATGGGGAGTCCCCCATTGAACTGGTCTCCTGTCCAGCTCCAGCTAGCTAATCACACCAAGGTGACACCGATTGGGAGAGTTCCCCGCTTGGTAGTGGACATTAAGGGAATAAATACTTATGCTAACTTTGACGTCATCGAAGTGGTTGAAGGGGGAAGCTATTATCCCACGTTGGTAGGGATTGGATGGGATAACGACAGTAGAGTAGTAATTAACTTTAAGAGGTGGATGATGACTTTTGAAAATCATGATCTCAGAGTTATAGCTCCGTTGGATCCAGATGAAGGATGCAGTTACATTGAACCAGTGAAGGACGAAGATCTTAGTGGATGGGACCATGCATTCAATATTTCAGAATATTATATTCATCTGACTGTCAACGGTGAGCTTAGATGGTGCAGCAACAGCTCTGCTTCTTCCGACTTTGATGACGCTTTAGAACATTGGCAGAATCACTTGCATGAGGTGTCACTCCGCAAGTGTGGGTTAATCACACAGTCATTGTGCTACGTTGCGACTGAAACGATCACACTACCAGTATATGAAGGGCTTCCTGGCTTGTCTGACATTTTGGCGGTGTACAAGGAAAACGTTTCAGAACCACAGCGACTGCTGGAATTGGAGGAAGCATTGAAGGCTGCTCCATCACATTGGTGGGCAACACATAAGAATTCAATCGCACGTTGGCCGCAGTGTCAGAGATTGATGACGCTTCGTTTCGGTGATACCGAGGTTTACCACACAGGGAAATATGATGGTCGGAATGACCCTGACAGCCATTTGATGGAGTGTAAGACATTGTGGGCATCACAACCAAAAGATGAGTGGGTCCATGCATTTATCCATACTTTGGACGAGATGTCGTGATCATGGTACACCGCAGTTGAATTATGGGGAGAAATTAATACTTGGTTGGAGTTAACCGTTTGCTTTACTCTACTCATGCGTTCAGTTTCGCAGATCCCAACCCAGATGTCCATAATGCTTTGCAGCTCATCCGCGATGTGGTTCTGATGGTTGTTACAGTGGCATATCCTGTGGATCCACATACACATTGCCAAATGAAATCCATGATGTAATGTTACAATATCATTGGTGGGCCAGAGGATGGTAACGATCCACGGAATGTCAATATTCTGGAGTCTGAAGGAAGTCGCGATGTTGTAGCACCTGATGCACCAAGTGATCCGATCGGTCAACCGATTAAGCTCCGTAAGGTCAACATTAGGACAGAGAACAGTCCAAAGTTTGCAAATGTTGGGGATTATTGGAATGATGAGATGATGGAAAAGGTCATTGACTTGCTGCATGACTTCCAGGACCTCTTCCCTATGAAATTTTCTGAGATGAAGGGAATTTTGGGTAATTTAGGGGAAATGAAGATCCCGTTGAAACCAGACACTAAACCAATCAGGCAGCGACCCTATCGACTGAACCCGCGCCATAAGGAGAGGGTCAAGGTAGAACTTGATATCATGTTGGATGCTGGTATCATTGAACCGATTGAAGAGTCATAATGATTCAATCCTATGGTGGTGCAGGACAAGAAAACTGGTGAAGTGCACATTTGTGTCGATTTGCGGAAATTGAATGATGTCTACTTGCATGATCCCTTTCTGGCCCCGTTTAATGATGAAGTGCTCGAAGGTGTGGGTGGCCAAGAGATGTATTCTTTCACGGATGGGTTCTCGAGCTATTGTCAGATCCGCATTGCAAAGGAAGACCGCGACAAGACAACTTTTGTAACAGAATGGGGTTGTTTCCAGTACACAGTGATGTCTTTTGGGTTGAAGAATGCACCTGCGATATTCTCACGGGTTGTCGTTGCCGCATTAATGGATTTCATTCAAAAGTTTTTGCAAGTATACATGGATGACTGGATCGTCAATGGCTTGATCAACGATCATATGGAAAACCTATGATTAATGTTGGAGTGTTGTCGACAACATCAGATATCGTTGAACTTGAAGAAGTGCATATTTTGTGCACCATTTGGAATACTGTTGGGTCACATTGTGTGCAAGCAGGGGTTGTTAGTTGATCTAGCAAATATTACGCTTATTCTGAGCTTATCCCCACCAACTAATGTCAAGCAGCTAAGATCGAAGTTGGGCCACACTGGGTATTATCGCAAGTTCATTAGGGGTTATGCAGCGATCAGCGCCCCTATGGAGAAGTTGTTGAAGAAGGATGCGGTATTCCAGTGGAGCCCTAAATGTCAGGATAGTTTTGAGACATTGAAGGCTAAGATGGCTTCAGCGTCGATACTGGTATTTCCAGACTGGAGTAAGGAATTCCATGTTCACGTTGATGCCTCATCGATCGCACTGGGAGTGGTGCTAGCGCAACCAGGAGAGGGGGATATAGATCACCCCATTGCTTTCGCAAGTCGGAAGTTGTCATCAGCAAAAAGGAACTATACCACTACTGAGAGGGAAGTCATGGTGATGGTTTATGTGTTGCAAAAGTTTCGACATTACTTATTGGGAGGACACTTTAAGATGTTTACAGACCACTCTGCACTGAAATACCTGGTCAATAAGCCTGTGTTGGGGGGGAAGATATGTCATTGGCTACTTTTTTTTCAGGAGTTCGATTTTGAAGTGATTGTGAAGCCAAGATGTTTGAATGTTGGACCTGATCATCTATCATGGATTGAGACAGGAGAAGAGCCAACTAACATCGAAGACTGGTTTCCTGATGCACAAATTTTTAAGGTTGAAGTGGCCGATCGATACTATGAAGAAATTATTCAATTTCTAGTGACCGGTACCGCACCTGAGGAATTCACCACTAGTCAGAAAAAGCAGTTAGTGGTCAAGGCTACAGATTTCTAGCTAATTGCAGCGAGTTATACAAATTGGGTTCCAATGAGATATTGTAGCGTTGTGTTTTTCCTCATGAGCAAGGGCAGATTTTGTCAGAAGCACACATAGGAGTGGCTGGGGGCCACTATGGAGGTTGTGCGACTACCAGGAAGGTGCTTCGTGCAGGGCTCTAGTGGCCCACGCTACACACTGATGCAACAGACTATGCGCAGTCCTGAGATGTTTGTCAGAGAACCGGGAAGCCATCCGGAAGGGATGAGATGCCGCTAATACCTCAACTAGAACCGCAATAATTTGACAAATGGGCAATGGATTTTGTGGGACAAATCAACCCACCTGGGAAGCACACTGATGCCAGATAAATCATCACGGCGACAAACTACTTGACAAGATGGGTGAAGGCTGCACCAATCGTTGATTGTTATGCACCCACAACCACGGGGTTCTTGTTCGACAACATCGTCACTCGCTTCAACTGCCCCAAGATATTGCTGAGTGATCAAGGCAATCACTTTCTCAATCGCACCATCAGTGCATTGACAGAGGAACTGCAGATACAGCACAAGACGAGTACCGCTGACAAAGGTGTGCAATCACTTTCAACAAGATATTGGAACATGCGTTGACAAAGGTGTGCAACGTGAACCGTGATGACTGGGATCTGAAAATCCCATCAGTCTTGTGGACGTATGTCACCACGTGTAAAAGGTTGACTGGACAGACACCATTCAAGCTGGTGTATGGGAAAGAAGCGATTATGCCTATGGAGTACATCGTTCTGAGTCTGCGCATAGCAGCAACAACAGGTATGGATGCTGCAGCGGCACTGGAAGAATGCCTAGCGTAGTTAGTACAACTGAAAGAAGATCGCTTTATTGAAGGATTACACCAGAGTGTGGAGAAGGATCGCCAGAAGGCTTGGCATGATCGCCACATAAAAAACAAACAGTTTCAGCAGGGTGACTTGGTGCTGTTATATGACAAGAAGTTTATGAAACATGCAGGGAAGTTGCAGATGCATTGGCTTGGTCCATATCACAGCAGTCGCATAACTTCAGGAGGAGCAGTACAGTTGCAGCAGTTAGATGGAGAGATGCTCCCAAAGTTGATCAATGGTAGCAAGTTGAATCCCTATAGGTCGGGCTTGGAACAGCGCGATGCCTGAGTAGCATTGGAAAAAAAAATGCAGGGTGATCAATGGCAGGATGGCGCACCAACAGGGAAAGAAGGCGCAAGCAGGGAGGCTTGTGCCTCAAGTTAGGAGCGGTTTGTGATAGTAGCAGGATGATGACTAGGTCAAATCAGCAATAAATGCTAAAAGTTAAGACAGTTAATTAACGGTGCTTGTTCGAATGATGGCCATTAATTGCGGATCCAGCCGATCGACTGACAGGATCGACGATGGATTTGGGTCACTAAGACATGATTTAGTCTGAGTTAATGTGAGATTTAGTATGATTACGAGGGATTCGGTTGGGAGCTAGAAAAATGGGTCGAGGCTGGTCGAAAGGCACCTGTTCGTGCCAAGTGAGTTCAGTTGCCAATTGGTGAATTGTGCAAGGTTCAGGTGTGTTGCAGAGAGCAGTTGAAGTGTGTTGGGAAAGTTCTGGGTTGAGCAAGGTTGATCCATTTTTTGCATTGCGTGGATTGAACACGGCATGCCGAGTGAGTAAAAAATGGTGAAGATATCCAGTGAAGCCGAGACACCCCTCATTCCTGCTCCCATTGAGGAAGAGGTCAATCTTATAGATGAAGTTGCTAACATGCCGATGGGATATCAGCCCACATAGTATCTACGTGCAAGTGCGTCGTGATACAGATAGGAAGTTGTTGCAAACCCCCTATAAGATAACAGATGAAGACTTGGATCCGATCATCAACGACTGGCCGGTCGAATGGCGCTTACCAGTTATTCAGGAGGAGGAGTCTACAGGGATACCATCCGATGTGCCAGCCATGGATGAACCGCGTCATATGTAAGATGAGGAATCATTGCAGACCCTTATGGATGACGAGCGTCAGGTTGAAGAAGGTAGAATGAAAGGACACCAGGACCATGGGATCCCCCTGTCGTCGGAGGCGCAGTTTGGCCGCCTAATACTAGCTATCACAAATGAATCCAATGGGGCGGCTAGAGCAATGATGGTAAAGGCAGATAAAGGTTTCCATGCACTCACTGCTCGTTTGGATTCCTTGTGCAATATGGATTCGAAGAAGTCACCAGAGGGAGCACTGGTGCAGGAAATTGGCACAATCAACACTGAGCCACGAGTAAGGAATGTCGATATTCCCCTGACTTCGATTGTGACAGATATTAGGGCTTTGAAAGCCTTACTGCAGCCGTTAAAGAAAGTGACGGTCAACATCAATGCACTGCTAGCGAAGGAGTTGGCCACTATGCAAGCGGTTTCCAGCCGGGAGATGGCAGACAGAATGCACGAGATCTGCGCTAAGTGTTTGCGCTTGTAGGAGACCAAGTGTTGGCTTGGTTTTGCAACCAAGCTTTGTGCAATGGGCACCTATCAACAATGTGATAGCAATTTCAATATTGAAAGCAAAAACAATTATAAATTAAATCTAAATATAAACTAGCATGTGCATATAACAAATAATTTTTTTTAAAACGATTCAAGAACAAGAAATAAAAGAATAAGTATTTTGTATTAAGATACCTCAAATGGTGAGGATTTGTGTTGAGCAACTCCCAAGGTGAGTAGCTCCAAGCTCCAAAGGTCTCTTCTCCAAGATGTTGAAAATGGCCAAAATTCTCATGAGAGATTTTGACAGCGTGAGGATAGGATGATGGATGGATCGAAAGTGAGGAGCCCCTACCACCTTTTTATAGTTTTTGGTGGTGGGAAATACCATTATGGTTTTGAGGAAACCAATGGTATTGACCAACATGGTTTAGGTACCTCTGCGAGAGGGTGCACAAATCAGATATATCGGTTATATTCAAAGGGGGTGGGATGGATTGGAATGTGGAAGTCATAGGTGATTCTGAGTATAATCCGGGTCTAACTGTGGAGACGAACGATGTAGGAGCATTCTGAACTGGTTGTTCAATCATAGGGAGAAGATTTTTAGGTGCAGTGGGGGAATATTGGTTTTGACGTGTTTGGAGATTCATGTCGGGCGATGACATCATAAGGAGATGATGACTACATGAATCCATCGGTTGGTTTGTGTGTGCAGCATATGTGATTTGTTGTTGTGGTGCTGTGGTTCCTTGAGGAGGATCCAACAGATGAGTGTTCACCACTCCTTGTGTGGGAAAATGATTCTGCAGCACCATGGGTTGTGGTTGAGGAGGTGGCGCTGGTTGTACCGTGTGCCCTTGGCATTGGGCGTCATCAGACCACAGTTGGCGTGCTCGCCCCAAATGGGGGAAAGTGTGTGTATAATGGTCGTATACCCCGCATATGGAACATGGGTGGTTTGTTCGTAAATTGGGGTTCTTACCATTTTTCGGTGGTCGATCAGGGTTTTGGTTGGCGGGAGTAGCGTTGTTGTTGTTTGGAGGATAAGTCTGAGCGATTGGAGGTCATGGTGCAGCAAGGACTACCTGTGGTGGGAAATAAGCCGTTGGGTCTTGTGAGTGAACAGGAGCATGTGTGGCCTGCTCATGGTAATACGTAGGGGGTGCAACCAGAGGTGGATAGGTTGAAGGTGCGTGACCATAACAATGTGGTGGACATGGGGGTCCATGAGTGTGGTGGGGGTGGTGTAGCTAGGGTTTTACCCCTAGCTTGTGCAAATGAGCACCTACTAAGGAGAATGGACTCCTTAGTAGCAGTTCAGTAAGTGTAAACAATTAAGCTAAAACAACAATTAAATTACTTCTAAAGTATTGCATGAAACATAAAGAAAAGATATAAAAAAGATAGTTTTGTATTGATATTACCTCCAATGTGGAGGTTGATGAAGCCCTTTGCAGTGTCCAAGAGGATGCTCCAAGCTTCAGTATGCTCCTTCTCCTTCTCCAATGGTGGGGATGGGCCAAAAGTGGCTCTCAAGGTGAAAATAGTTCACTGATGAACTAGGGTTTCGAGAGAGATTTTGGCAGAGTAAGGGTGCTTGTGATTGTGGATATGGAATAAGGGATCTCCATCACCTATTTATAGTTTTTTGGTGGTGGAGTGCTGACCCATGGTTTTAGGAAACACATGGTTTTGGGCAGCTGTATAGGGTTTTTTCCTCCTTTTCCTCATTATTTTATATTTTTTATTCCCTTTTTAGGGGATTTTTGCTATTTTTGGAGGAAAAGGGGGTTTTTTAGCCTTTTTTAGGCTATTTTGATGGTTTTGTGGCCTTTTGGAGGCATTTTAGGCCTTTTGGAGGCTTTTTAATGGAATTTTTGGGGTTTTTAAAGGAAATATGGTAGGAAAATGGACAAATGAGCCATATAATGTGGTAGATGAGGTAGTGAACACTTTTTGGGTGTTAACAGATTGCCCCCTGATGTGCGAGGTCAGGAGCTCATCGTATGGCCGATGGACATCATAAGTCATGAATGGTTTTCCTGGGATGTGGAGAGAAGAGAAGAAACAAACTGAAGCCCGGAACAACGATCCCGAACAACTGCAAGAACTAAAAGTACATAACCTCAATAAGGGATGAGGAATCATCTGATCATATGGACGAGGCGGGCATTCCCATGCTCGTATCAGGATGTAACATAACAATAACAATGGGGTCCAAAAAATGGGGACCTAAAATATACATGACCTCAAATACTGAATGAGGAATAATCTCAATATATGGACGAGGCGGGCATACCCATGCTCGTATCAAGATACATAAACAGAACTGTGAGGCCCGAAAAGGGGGACCTGTAAGATACATGATCACTGTGTACATCATAAGAGTCCAGAGGGGACACAAATCTGGGACATACTGCTGAGCTGATCATGTGTGAACTTGATAAATGGTGCACTGGAACAATCATCAGTGCTACGGAGTGTGGTACCAAAGGACCTGATGAGCTGCTGGATCATAGTGACTGGGGTCATACTCTCCATGGTACACTGGACTAGAACTGAAATGGGTACTCGAGGAAGCATATAGCTGGATGGCTTCCGAATACAATCGCCAACGCAGCCCGGACATCCACAGGAACATAGAACTGGGCGTTCCGAAGTGACTCACCAATGTGCTAGAGTCGGGGGAAATCCGGGGTCTTCGACTAAAAACTGATGGAATATAATCCTACGCGATCCTCAACGATGCGATCAAGGTGCTGAAGTCGAGCATGTGAGAAACAACCACTCGGAGAGGCAATGACGATTCCTCTCAGAATGGTCCGTAGGCACTTACCACAGATGGTGATAAGTCCAAGGCGTAGGGACCTCTGGGCCTATCCTTTGGAATAGAGGAATTGTCGTCAACAGAGGGAGACCTGCAACTATCAAGGCAATGATGTTTCCTTGACAGGAGCGCGAGGTGAAGAACCGAAATATAGTAGTACTGATGGCAGGACTGACAAACTGTGGGGGGATAACTGGGCAAGTAGAGTGGGTGGACTCAAACTTCCTTTGTTCAGAGTATGATAATGGGAATGATCTGGCAGCATATGAAACGGACTGAGGGGAAAGGGATCATAGCTGTATGGGATCTAGGAAGGTTACTGGGTTGAGGGAGACTCAAGCTGGGGTACAATGGCAGAAGACTGCAGAATACTCTGAACAAAGGCGACCTGATTGGGGGTGCTGCCGAGATGATAGATCAAAGTGTCAGGAGGCACGGGGGGGTACTTCTTCATGGGTTAAGGAACTAGAAGAAGTATGTGTAAAATGATACTGTCGTGTGGATTTTACGAGCCCAGGACAGTTCATGCTCGTGGTGGCTTTCAATTTTAAGGAGTCTGAAAGCGATAAGAAGACTCTGAAGTGATGGAATGGTACTGTCGTGTGGATTTTACGAGCCCAGGACAGTTCATGCTCATGGTTGCTTTCAATTTTAGAGAGTCTGAAAGCAAGTAAGAAGACTCCAGGGGGTTGCTTTTTCGTAGATTTAGTCTCCAAGGCCCAAAGAAGCATAAAAGGATGCAATGAAGAACTCTTCTAGCCGGTGTGACTAGAGTATTCCTTTTTCGTAATTAGTCTACCAGGTCCGGAAAAGGGTTAAACTTATACCAGATAGACGCCCTTTCAGGTACTTTAGCGAGCATGAAAGGAAGCAAGATTGCTCGGCAATCTTTTCATTCTTTTAGGAGTCAGAAAAGAGCTTAACGGAAACTCCCTAAGTGCCTTTTTTGTAAAGGACTTGTCCGGCCCAAAAAAGGGATAAAATTATACCGAACAAAAGGAATGGCCAGGCAAGGAGGAAGTGTTCAATCAAGGATCAGTAATGATGACCAAGAACGAGGGTTGGGGGGAACACTGGTGGGCCTTCTTGCGGGGGAGATGAGATGGTGGCAAAATAACGAGACATTTGCAGCATGACAGGAGTGAATGGCTCATGTACAAAAGTGGAACAATCCGATAGCGGCCGATGTGGCACGCAAACCGAGGCAGCAAGGTGTCGGGACACAATGTTGAAATTGGATCTAGTGAGAGCGAGAAATGATCTCAAGCATCATCACGAGCTCGGAAAAATGAATCCGGCGATATAAAGGATGTCAAAAACGGGTAACGGCCGATGTGGCACGCAAACCGAGGTGACGGGGGCGTTTTTGGAAAAATACCTGAAAAATATGGAGGTGAGAGCGAGAAATGATCTCTAGCATCATCACCAGCTCGGAAAAATGAATCCGATGATATAAAACATGTGAAAAACGGAGAACGACCGATGTGGCACGCAAACCGAGGCGACTAGTGGCGTCAGAAAAATGGGCAAAATTTGATGGAACAAAAATAATGCAACGAGCTGACCATCATGACGGTCTCGTCGTGCTGATTCCAGTGGTGGAAACGGTTCGTAAAACGGACTCCGTATGGGGCCAGAATGACCAAAACAAGAAAAAGTCAACGGACTATAAATAGTGGTGGGTCCAACATGACATGTGTCATTTGTACTTGTTGACTTTGACTTGTGATTGGAGTGGACCAGAGCTTAGGTGGCATTTCTAGATGATCCGTCTGGCTGATTTCAGATCCGTGAGATACAGGTATTTCATTAAACTCAGACCTGCATAATTTTTGGGTCGGGGGTTGGGTAGTGGATCCCAGGGTTTATTTGTATGGTCCATGTGGGGTGGACCGCGGGTTAGGGGGTCGAAACCGCGGTTGAAGACCGCGAGTTTCGGGCCGAACCACGCGGTTGGAGACCGCGTGTTTTAGGTTGTACCACGCAGTTGGAGACCGCGTGATTCCTCGATGGAAACGCGGTCGAGTATCGCGAGTTCCAAGGAGGAACACGCGGTTCCCAACCGCGGGTTTAGGGCTGACAGGCGCGGTTGGAAATCGCGACCATATGCCTGACAGCCGCGGTCGGAAACCGCGGCAGGAAGCCCGAAAGCCGCGGTTTTGGGCCGAGCTATTAGGGCTTCTGGGAGAGGGAAAAGTACTTTACTTTGGTTGACATGAGTCTGATGGGTTCACTCTGTGTGATTGGCAGGATGCCGCAGGTTCTCTGGAGAGAGCGGGAGATCCCTGATGAGACCATGGGTTTCATCCGAGAGAATCGCCATGTGCGATCTGTGCTGGGATTGTGCGGACTATTGAAGTTCGCACAGATACCTATGATACGGACAGCAACATTGTTGCTGAACCGTCTGATCAGCTTCTGGGAGCCGGACATACAGGCTTTCCGGGTACAGGGTGAGAGGGTGGACCTCACCCTGACCGATGTGTACTTTCTGACGGGGTTGCCCTGCCTGGGCAGGGTAGCAGACACACAGCCGCGGGTTTCCGTGGACGTCGACATGGAGGACATGTTGGAGAGGTACTGCGGTCAGGACGCGAGGGTGCATAGGAATGCACTCCTGGTGAGGGACCTACAGGAGCCGGCAGTGCAGGCCATGGCGGCGTGTGTGGTGCAGGTATTGGGTTCTCAGTCACCTGAGAAGGTGTCTAGGGGTCAGATGCAGATGGTAGAGCGCATACTGGATGGGGTGTACTACGCGTGGGGCCAGATGTTCCTGACCTGCGTTCAGTGACAGCTGACGGCAGCGAAGGAAGATGGCAAGGGCTTTTGTTTTGGGTCCTTCTTATGTGCCTTCTTTATGGAGAGGGTACCTACACTGCGGCCACGGGTGCCGATCAGGCCAGGAGGGATGAGGGAGCCGAGGATGGTCCGTTGGGGCGAGATGATGCGCCGCCGTGGTGGCGGCGACGTGGGCAGGTACTTCACACAGGAGTTGTACCTGCAGTGGCTCCAGATACCACTGACACTGGACGACTTCCCATATCGGGACATGGACTTCACGGGAGATCCGGAGGCGCCACGAGCGCCAGGACAGGAATGGGGTCCCGACGGTATGTAAGTGTTTTTATTGCATGTTATGTATGTCAAATTTTATGTATATGATAGTAGATAGATATATTGTGACTGACATATGGGTGATCTTGCAGATGTGGGCCCGAGGCCACCTCCAGGACATGTGGCACGGAGAGGTATTGTGGTCGTGCCAGCTTTGCCTGGACGAGGAGAGGTGCGGCGCCGGGATCCGGAGGTGACCCTAGAGTCTGTACGGGAGCTGCTAGATCGGTTGTTGATAGGAGTGACTGACGAGGGATGGCGGGATGTCGATCCTGATGTGGTACGGGATTGCATGGGGGCACCCCGAGAGTTCAGATCCATTGCGATCCGGGTGGCGATCTTGGTGGACCGGGTCCGGGCACAGGAGGCCGGAGGAGAGGAGGACTTGCCGGAGGAGGAGCGAGGGGAGGACTCAGAGGCAGTCGATGCAGGTAGTGATGCAGGCAGTGATGCGGGATACGACTCTCATTAGGGAGTGCAGGGGACTCCCCCCGGATTTTTGTAGCTACGGCATGTATTTTGATGAGGCTTTAGGGATGTATAGCCATTTTTTGTATAGCTGAGTACAGGGGTACTCAGGACATGTAGCACTGAACATGTATATTTTTGGTGATATATATATATATGCACGTGGATGCACCTTTTTGGATGATGTTGTTTTATTTGTACGCACGTGGATGCGCTTTATATGTTTACATTGCACGTGGATGCAAGTAGGTTAGGATGTTAGGCACGTGGATGCCCCTTGTGTATTTTATGTGATGCAATATGATATATGTATGATTAGGCACGTGGATGCCCCTATGGATATGCATGTGGTTTATGTACATGGATGCAAATGTGGATGCGATGCAATCTTTTTTGGATTTTGATATATTTTTATGATATGCTATGTGATGATGATGCATGATGTTACATGGTGTGATTGATATGCCAATCTAGGGTTGTGTTGGCCATTTGGTCTGCGACACGATTTTGGGCTCTGGGGACATGTGTGAATGTGATGGATTCAAATTGTCGACTGAGTTGTTTTGTGTGCAGGAATTTTCTAAAAAGGCAGGGATCACGCACCTGGTAGCAGTTGTTGAGCTGGGAGACAAGTAGCTGGGAGTCAAGGAACACATGAAGGTGACATATGCCCATTTGGAGGGCGGCAGTCAAGAGACTGGTCACAGCATCATACTCCGCCTGGTTATTGGTAGCAGCGCCTATACATATCCCGTCAAGGTGAATCATTTCATTGGAAGGGGAGTACAAAACCCATGCTGCAGAAGCCAGGTTGGGAGACCAGCGGCTTGCGCCATCAGCGAAGCCAGTGTAACAAAGTGGAAGGTGGTCCATCTGTAATCATGCAGAAAGGATGAATGTAAGATGATGGTAAAAAAGTGAAAAACAAAAAGAGAGCAAACTGTACAATGCGGACCGAAATGGGGCCGCGAGTTATTCTATGGATAGAGACTCCTTAGGATGCAACCCATCATGGGGGTTGCGTAAAGGAAGGTCTTCAGAGTTGGTTTCAGTACGAACATGGAGTTCCTCTGGACGTGTGTCTATGTGATGTTTGAGAATGGCGGGGGCGAACCCAGGCATTCCGTTAGAGGGCCAAGCAAAGACATCACGGAACTCTTGGAAGAGGTGTGTATAATCCTCAATCTCCCGCTTGCTGCAGGAGGCTCCTAAAGGGATGAGTTCAGAGACATATCCTGGGAACTTTGAGGGAGGAAGAGGATGTTGTTTCTGATGAACGGGGGGTACATCAGGCCATGTGTCAATGTGGTGCTCTATAATGGCGGGGTCAAGACCAGGCATTTCGGTATAGGACCAGGCAAAGACATCACGGAATTCTTTGAAAAGGTTTGTGTAGTCCTCAATCTGTTGTTGACTGCAGAATGCTCCTAAAGTGATGAGTTCAGGGGCACGTCCTAGGGCAGCGATATCAACTTGGATGACAGGTGAGATGTTGGCCATGTTACCTTCCTCGAAGGCATCAAGAGCAGGAATAGGGTCCTTGAACCAGTCGACCTTGGTGGGGAGGAAGTCTTTGGATTCAACCGCGTATTGGGTAGCGGAGCTAGAGGAAGACGCTTCTGGGATGAAGTAGGAACGATGATGCATATCATCCCAGGGATAATCCGGGGCAGTAAGGGCCTCAAGAATCTCCTCATCGGTACGGAAAATTTGCGCCGTCAAATCGGTTGATGAGGGGGTAGTGTTGGAAGTGGTGGTTGAAGAGATCATATAGATGATATTAACCTCTTCAGAAGGGGAAGAGACCGGAGGGTAGATCTCCTCGATGGTAGGTGGTGCCGTCTCAAGATCCAGATTGTTCATCTCATAGAGAGCCGCTCTGTAATCCGGGAGATCGGGACAATGATGTGAATAATGCCCGTAAATACCGCATATGGCGCAGGAGTGGTTGGTACGTAGGGACTTATCCTTAGGCTTGGGAGTGGGGTTTAGTTCAACAGTTGGGATGTTGGGGTCATCGTCGAGCGTTTGCATATGCTTCTGCAATGCTGGTAACTGTGGGCATTGGTGGGTCGCATGGCCCAACTCGTCGCACAACGAGCATTTGGGAGGAGCACGGAAGACTGGAGGGTTTTTTACTGTCTTGGGAGGTGGGACAGCAGTGTAAGGTTGTGGTCCTCTGCCCCCAGTGGGTTTGGGAGTAGGAGGTGGTGTCGTGGAGGACGAAGGGGTAGAGACACCAGGAGGTGGCTGAGAGGTAGTAGCCATGGGTTGCACTGGTTGGAGGACGACATCTGGTGTCGGCGGGCGAACGGGAGGCGAAAGATACCAGACAGGTAATCCCAAGGTTAACCCCGGGAGGCTAAGGGTAGCCATAACCGGGGCGCTTACTACTCCTGATGGAGGGACTAGAAAGGGGATGGTATGGATCGGTGTAACACCAATGTGGCTAGGTACCAATGGTGGTTTTGGCAACAAGGGTGGTTGATTATTAGTTGGTAGGTTGTCATGGGACAAGGTACATAAGTCATACATTTCGGGCGTAGATGACGGGGGAGGAATGGATTGAAAGGTGGAGGTCATCGGCGCGTCTGAGTAGACTCCAGGCCCCGTAGAGGAAACAAACGAGGTGGTGGCAGGAGAAACAGGTTGTTCAACCATGGGGAGAACATTTTCAGGTGCCGCGGGAGCACTGGGATCATAGTAGGTGAGCTGGTCAATTTTAACCACGCGTCCCTCATGGGGGAACATCATGGTGCGAAAGACAGAAGAGGCAACCGCCCGCATGGCATACATGTAGCTATGGCCAAGTAAAAGGTTGTAATCCAATTGGGCATTGATTACCTCAATGTCAATGAGTACAGTTTTGCCACCTAACTGGACGGGGACATTGGCTAGGAGGCCTTGGGGCTGAGCCGAACGACCGTCGTAGGCGCGTAATGCAGTGGTGGAATGCTGGAGAGGAGGGGAACCTAGCTTCTGCCATACAAATGTAGACATAACGCATGTGGAGGCACCCTCATCGATGATGCACCGATGGATGACAAGATTCCTAACGGAGACAGTAACTTGGAATGCTAAGCTGGAAGGTAGGCGTGGTTCAGACTGGTCTAAATCAAATGCCATCAAATGCGAATCGGTTGGGTCAATCCCCCCAATGGCGGAAAGTAAAGTCTTGCGTTGGGAAGGGCAGTTCTTCAAGACTTCTAACGCAGACATGGCTGCGGGATATTGGGCTAGGTCGTCTACGATGTTGTAGTTTGACGCAGCGCGCGCATTAGGGTTATTGTTGATTCGGCGAAGTGGGAAATGAGGTGCTTTCACAGCGCCGTCTATGGGAGGCGGAGGTATACGTAACTCCTGATCGGTGGGATGGGTGTTAGTAGGTTTATCCGTGGGAGTGGCTTCAGAGGTGGAGCCATATTGGTTCCGACGGGTCTGTAGGTTGATGTTAGCAGATGACATCATCAGCAAGTGGTGGGTACCTGAGTCAAACATTGGTTGATCAGGAGCGGCGTATGTGATTTGTTGTTGTTGGGGTTGCGCGTTAGCTTGAGGGGCCAACGGCTGAGTGTTCATCACGCCTTGGGTTGGTAAGGGATTTTGCATCACCAAAGGGGGTTGTTGAGGTTGCGGAGGGTTGGGCGGCGCTTGGGGAGCCGCATGCCCTTTACGATGGGCCTCGTCAACCCAAAGTTGCCGAGCTCGCTCTAAGTGTGGACAAGCGTGTGTGTAATGGCCATAGACCCCACAAATAGAACAAGGGTGGTTCATTCGCAGATTGGGGTTTTTAGCCTACTTAGGCGGGCGCTCAGGGTTTTGATTAGCGGGGGCCGCATTGTTGTTGTTAGGGGGATTAGCCAGTTGACCAGCTTGGTCTGCAGGTTGGTTGTTCCCCCGATTACGGCCCTTGCCGCGGTTCTGTTGGCCCTAGTTTCGTTGGTTATTCTGGTTTTGCTGCGGGTTCTGTTGGGCGTAAACTTGCCCTTGGGCAGCAGGTGGATTTTGAGGTTGCGCAGGTGCTGGAGCAGGCTGCGGTGGATGGTATGCAGGTTGAGGCTAAGCAGGTGCAGCAACTTGAGGAGGTTGCTGATATGGCTGCGGAGCGGGTTGTGGGTGTGCCGCAGGGGCTGCCTGGGGCGGATAATAAGCGGGTTGGGCTTGTGAAGGCGCAGGGGCTGGGGCAGCCTGCGGATGGTAGTAAGACTGAGGTGCGACTGGGGGAGCATAAGCAGGAGTCGCATAACCGAAGCATTGAGGTGGACATGAGGGTCCATGGGAATGGTGGTGTGTCATGGGAGCATATGAGTTGGTTGCTCCAGACTGTGAGGTAGCCCGCGACAGGTCGGGGCCAGGGGTAGGTCGTGCTATAGAAAATGGTTGAGGATGCGAAGAAACACAACCGATGATGCCGTCTGCAGCGTGGGATGCCCCCGGCGCATCGTGCTGGGAGGACTCGCCGCGAGGGGCGTCAGGTATAATGGTATAAAGGTAACCCGACTGGGCGTAAATGAGGTCGAACTGCTGTGCCTTAAGGATGGCCTCTTCTTCAGACTGGGGTCTTTCTGAAGCTACATCCTTAGCAATAACAGGAAGCAGGGACTTGAGGAACCAATCGAGGAAAATATGGTCGTCTAGTTTAATCTTGCATAAGCTACGGCGTCGACGCCACTCATGGATGTGGTCCGTGATATGGGTAGCCGTGTTTTGTCTACAAGAGAGAAGGATCTCAACGCCCGCGTCATAGCGGACAGGCAACTGGAAGAACTGCAGGAAGGTCGAGGCCAAGGAAGCAAAGGTGGCGTGGGTCCCATGAGGCTTCTCAATATACCACTTGGCTGCAGAACCAGTGAAGGTGCGCTGTAACAGACGGAGGTGAACAGAGTCATCCACGATGGAGTTAGAGGAACACCATAGGTGGAAAGACATGATATGGTTTTGTGGGTCTTCACCGGCCTTACCCTCGAACTTAGGGATGTCTGAGGGAAGCTTGGTAGGCATATGAGGCCATGCAGGGTCGTGTCGAATAGGATCGTTGGTCAATCTGGCCAGGTCAGGTAGGTTGAGGCTAGCCATGAATGGCAAACTGGAAGAAGACTGTGACACAGTAGTGCTTTGGACCAAGTTGGGGCCAGTGCCCCCAAGTGGAGGGACAAGATTTAGGGTGGTGCCCCTAAGTGGGGGAACTGAGGTAGTGGAGGATGGTCCAGCACCACCATGGGTAGTGTGAGCCACTGATGTAGTGGGGATAGGTATTCCCGCTGCGGGAATAGGTACTGTGAGGGGTACAGTAGATGGGTTCCCCATGGAGGGGATACCCAAAACAGGTGTAGTAACTGGTGTAGTGGTGGATGTGCCACCAATGGTCCCTATGACAAACGGAGTGGAAGTCGTGCCAGCCATGGGGCTAGTAGGGGCAGTGTAAATAGGGTTCTCAGACTCTTCGTCAGAATCCGAGGTAAAGTAAGGGGCGTCACTATGCGATGACGGAGTCCTACGTCGCTGACGAGTGGAGTCAAGTGACAAGGCTCTAGATCTGTGATGAGTGGTATCAACGGACAATGATCAGAATCTATGACGTGTGGTGTCAAGAGAACCGTGCTATGGGGGCTCGCCCCTGAGGCGCCGAGAATGTCTCGGGGACTCAATGGTGACAGATGGTGTCTAATCTCTGTGGGTTGAGGTGAGTCTAAAAACAACTCAAAAACCCTAATGCAACCGAGTGTGCAGAAGGAGAGCTAAAAAACAAGGCACTCAGGCCAACAACCAACTCAAAACACCCACTGCAACAGCTGTGCTACAATAGGTGGAGTAACAACAAAGATGGTCAGAATACCAACAAGCAGCAGGTTTCCTAAAAAGAAAAAATGGTGGACTCACTAGACCAAAGGGAGGTAAAGGAGCATGCAAACACCTAACTAAAAGTATTCTGACTCAACTAAACATATCCTCTGCAAGGTGATGAAATCCAAGTCAGACAATATGAGTAGGAAAGCCAAGTGGCTATGATATCCCCCTACCGGGAGGGATACCGGGTAGTCAATCCTAGAAGAATGGCAACTAAGATACCCCGTTCATGACACGTCCAGAAAGGTGAATCTGCCGTTTAGTTCATTGACCGCAATACCCCTATATAGGGATATCCCGCGAACCGCGAAAGGTAGCCCTTCGGTTACTGAATGGAGTGCGGTATTCCACTCAGGCCTCCGGAACCAGTCTCCCGACTTCAACCCTCCTAAGGGAGAGGCCCTCTGACAAACTGGTCGTGACCGTGCCAAAAAGTACTAGGGGATTTTGGTTCCCTATTTGGACAACAACTATGTCTCAAGTGAAAGTGACCGAGGGGTGTTATTGGAAGCCTATCCCCCCGACCCTACCTAACTACAATGATTCTTTTGTGTTCCCCAAGTGGGGTTAGAATGTTGGTTCAATTAGGTACTTTTTAAGGCTCACTTGATTTATGTGACAGAGTGTGTGCTCGTGAGGTGATGAACCCAAAATATAGAAGTGCCACAAGGGGGGCAACCTCCAACTATCAATAATGCTGAAATTGAAATTTTAACTTGCAAAATTTTCTGAATTAAAAATAACGAAATTTTAAAAGAATTCTGTAAAGGGCACAG
This sequence comes from Larix kaempferi, assembly GCA_027924585.1. Taxonomy (NCBI): domain Eukaryota; kingdom Viridiplantae; phylum Streptophyta; class Pinopsida; order Pinales; family Pinaceae; genus Larix; species Larix kaempferi. The sequence continues at coordinate 14,347,874 of BSBM01000437.1, read as the reverse complement.
AAATTATGTTGCAGAAAGGCTGTAAGGTAGTGAGGCTGCAGGTAGGACAGAGGGCTGTTCAGATGCAGAAAATATTGCAGCAAACGGGGCTGGGCTAAAAAGGGAAAAGAGCAGAAATCAGACCGCGGGTCTGTGGCGAATCAGAACAGGCCGACCGCGGGTTTGAGGGAAACAGCGGCGGTCAGGTCGCGGCTATCGGGACAACAGTTGCAGTCGGGACGCAGGAAATAGGGAACAAGACGCAGTCGGGTCGCGGCAAAAGGGCTAACTGGCGCAGTCGGGACGCACGAAAGAGGCAGAAAGCCGCAGTCGGGACGCGGAAAAATGGCCGACAGGCGCAGTCAGATCGCGGCAAACAGGCTGATTAGCCACGGTCGGATCGCAGGTAACAGACTTGAATCCGCCGGCGGGGCGTCGGAAGCAGTCTGAGAGCCGCGGTCGGATCGCAGGTAAAGGCCGGAAAGACGCGGTCGGGACGCGACTGCAGAGAGAAAAGACGCGGTATGCGGCGGCCGAAAGGGACAGCCGAAAGTAAAAAATTCAAAACGGAAACCAGAAATTCAAAACCCAGTGGAGTCGCCAAAACTGTAGCTAGGGTTTTACCCCTAGCTTGTGCAAATGAGCACCTACTAAGGAGAATGGACTCCTTAGTAGCAGTTCAGTAAGTGTAAACAATTAAACTAAAACAACAATTAAATTACTTCTAAAGTATTGCATGAAACATAAAGAAAAGATATAAAAAAGATAGTTTTGTATTGATATTACCTCCAATGTCGAGGTTGATGAAGCCCTTTGCAGTGTCCAAGAGGATGCTCCAAGCTTCAGTATGCTCCTTCTCCTTCTCCAATGGTGGGGATGGGCCAAAAGTGGCTCTCAAGGTGAAAATAGTTCAATGATGAACTAGGGTTTCGAGAGAGATTTTGGCAGAGTAAGGGTGCTTGTGATTGTGGATATGGAATAAGGGATCTCCATCACCTATTTATAGTTTTTTGGTGGTGAAGTGCTGACCCATGGTTTTAGGAAACACATGGTTTTGGGCAGCTGTATAGGGTTTTTTCCTCCTTTTCCTCATTATTTTATATTTTTTATTCCCTTTTTAGGGGATTTTTGCTATTTTTGGAGGAAAAGGGGGTTTTTTAGCCTTTTTTAGGCTATTTTGATGGTTTTGTGGCCTTTTGGAGGCTTTTTAATGGGATTTTTGGGGTTTTTAAAGGAAATATGGTAGGAAAATGGACAAATGAGCCATATAATGTGGTAGATGAGGTAGTGAACACTTTTTGGGTGTTAACAGGTGGGCCATGGGAGCATACGAAGTTGTAGCTCCGGAGTGAGATGTGGCCCGCGAAAGATCAGGGCCGTTATTATTGCGCATAATGGAAAATGGTTGGTTGTGGGACGCAACTTGTCCAATGATGCTATCGGCGGGGTGGGATGCCCCTGGTGCGTCATTCCGGGAGGAATCGCCATGGGGAGCATCAGGTAAAATGGTATACAGGTAGCCACACTGGGCGTAGATCAGATCAAACTGCTTGGCTTTTAGAATGGCATCTTCTTCCGACTGGGGTCGTTCAGAAGCTACATCCTTGGCTATGAGGGGTAGGAGTGATTTGAGAAACCAATCCAAAAATATGCGATCGTCCAGTTTTATCTTGCAGAGGCTATGGCGCTTGCGCCACTCATGGATATGGTCGGTGATGTGGGTAGCTATGTTTTGTCTACAAGACAACAGTATTTCAACTCCTGCATCATAGTGTACAGGTAGCTGAAAAAACTGAAGGAAAGTGGAGGTGAGGGACGTAAATGTCTGGTGGGTCCCATGTGGTTGTTCAATATACCACTTGGCTACAGAGCCAGTGAACGTTCGTTGCAATAGTCTTAGTCTAATGGAGTCATCCCCTATGGAGTTAGATGAACACCATAGGTGAAATGACATTATGTGCTTTTGGGGATCTTCCCCTGGTTTTCCTTCAAACTTCGGGATGTCCGAGGGAAGCTTTGTGGGCATGGGGGGCCAAGTGGGGTCATGTATAATAGGATCATTAATTAGTCTTGCCAAGTCTGGAAAATTCAAACTTGCTAGAAATGGTAGACTGGTCGAGGGGTGTGATGTAGTGGCTGGGACATAACTGTTAATGGTAGCATTATGTAGTGGTCTAGTGACCCCTAAGGGTATGCTAGGTATGGAAGGTATGTGTGCTCCAACTGATGTGGTGTGGGAAAGGCTAGCACTCCCAAGTGCAACATGGGTTGCAAAGGGGTTAGGAATAGTGCCAGGAATTCCTGGATTTGGGTTGTGGTAATGAGAGGGGGTGTGACCCCTATGTTGGGCATACCCATAACAGGTGGTGGCCCTGTGTTGGGCATACCTAAAGGGGGAATGGCCCCTATATTAGGCATGCCTAATGGGGTTGTTGTTACCATGGGTGGCACAGTAATAGTAGGGTTTTTCGATGTATCTTCAATAGTAATGGTGAAAAGGGGATTGTATGGTGATCCAACCATGGGGTTGGTTGGTGATATTTTAGTAGGGTTTTCAGATTCAGCCTCAGAATCATATGTGAAGTGAGGCGTGTCAGAATCAGAAGACTATGTATTTAGTCGATGATGTGTCAAGTCAAGGGATAAGGGTCTACGTCTATGACATGAAGAGCTAAGTGTACCGAACTGAGGGGGTTGACCCTGAAGACGACGAGATCGTCTTAAATTCTTAATGGTGAGAAATATTTAAAAATTTCAATGAAAGTTGGTGATGTAAAAAACTCGAAACCCTAATGCAACAATGAGTGCAAGAGGGGAGTGAAAAAATAAAGGCTCTCAGGCCAACAACCAACCTCAAAAAGCACTTATTATAGAAGTTGTGCTATAATAAGTGGAGGGATGCAACAAAATTGGTCAGAATACCAAAAGTCAAACAGTTCCTAGAAAAAAGTGGTGTTACTAGACCAAAGGTGGGTATTGTATCATGCAAACACCTAACTAGAAGTATTGTGAGTCAACAAACAATATTCTCTGCAAGATGATGAAATCCAAGTCAGACAATATAGAGTGTTGAATCAATGGCTAGATATCCCCCTACCGGGAGGGACACCGGGTAGACAATCCTAAAGAGTGGCAACTAGGATACCCCGTTCATGACACATTCGGTTGGGTGAATCTGCAGTTTGGTTCTATCGCCACCGTACACCCTCTTGGGTGTACACCGAGAACTTCGAAAGGTATCCTTCAGTTATTGAATGGATTGCGGTATTCCACTCAGACTTCCGGAACCAGTCTGGATACTTCAACTCTCCTAACGGAGAGGCCTTCCCGATAAATTGATTGATAACCGTGTCAAAATTATAAGGGATTTTGGTACCGTAGAGGACAACCACTATGTTTCAAATGTAATAATTGAGGGGTGTTATTGGAACACCTATCCCCTCAATTCTACCTAACTACAAAATTCTTTTAAGTGCTCCCTAAGTGGGGTTAAAAGTTTGTTGAGTTTAAGGTAAATTTTAAGGCTCAATTTAAATTATGTGGCAGAGTGGGTGCAAGTGTGGTATTTAAACTAAAATTGATTTGCCTCGCTTGGGCGATTGATTACAAATGAAAGAAAAGACGCTTTCAGTTTTGCAAAAAATAAAGGTGTTTTTGAAATGTAAATGCTTGAAAAAACTATTCAAAAATAATGGATCTTTGAAATAATTTGAAGGAAAGCAAATAACATAAATATTTCAAGAAATAAATGGATCTCTTAAAAATTTCTTGGGCAAAGTATTGAACAAATAAACAATAAAACCTTGATCTAAATAAAATACAGAAAAACTTTTTTTCAATTACTGAAAATTTTTAAAAAGACTTTTAATGGAGCATATATAAATAGTAAAAGATTTAATAAGGCTATAAAAATGCAGAAAAATTAATGATGTAAAATATGTTAAATGGGCAGAAAATACAGCAAAAAATATTTTCAAAAAATTGGCCGAATTCAAAAAAATTGCATTGCGGGTTTTGGCCGCGCAGTCGCGATGTGCAACGCGGGTTTTGGCGGCACAGTCGCGATGTGCAGCGCGGATTTTGGCCGCACAGTCACGATGTACAGCGCGGGTTTCGGCCGTGATGTGCAGCGCGGGTTTCGGCCGCGATGTGCAGCATGGGTTTCGGTCACACAGTCGCGATGTGCAGCGTGGCAAATGGCCGCGAAGCCGCAATGTCCAGTGCATAAAATGGCCGCGAAGTTGCGGTGTGCCGCGCAGAAAAAAGCCGCGAGGTCACGATGAGCCGCGCGACTGTCGGGCGAAAAGCCGCGAGGCGAATGCCGAAAAAAAGACGCCGGAAAACAAACCCGAAAATGGATATTTCAGGCTGTTAATGGAAATAGAAAGGGCCAAGATCTAGAACAACAATGGATCTGCTGTCTAGGATGGCAGATCTATGAATTAAAATGATTAAAACTAACAAAAACTATGATCTAAAGCAAAAAACTGAGATCTAAGAATTCGAAGCCAGCGGAGTCGCCAAAAACTGTTGGCTTGGTTTTGCAACCAAGCTTTGTGCAGTGGGCACCTATCAACAATGTGATAGCAGTTTCAATATTGAAAGCAAAAACAATTATAAATTAAATCTAAATCTAAACTAGCATGTGCATATAACAAATAATTTTTTTAAAAAAAATTCAAGAATAAGAAATAAAAGAATAAGTATTTTGTATTAAGATACCTCAAATGTTGAGGATTTGTGTTGAGAAACTCCCAAGGTGAGTAGCTCCAAGCTCCAAAGGTCTCTTCTCCAAGATGCTGAAAATGGCCAAAAGTCTCATGAGAGATTTTGACAGCGTGAGGATAGGATGATGGATGGATCGAAAGTGAGGAGCCCCTACCACCTTTTTATAGTTTTTGGTGGTGGGGAATACCATTATGGTTTTGAGGAAACCAATGGTATTAAACAACATGGTTTATGTACATTTTCCCTCCTTTTTCCTTTTTTAAATATTTTTAATATTTTTATTCCATTTTTAATATTTTGGGGAATTTTGGACCCTTTTTGAGGGTTTTTTATGCTTTTTGAGGAAAAATATTCATTTTGAGGGGGAAAAGGGGGTGTATTATGGTCTTTTTGTGACCTTTTGATGGCTTTAGAGGCTCAAATGGTGGAAAAGTGGACAAATGGGTCATGTGAATAAGGAAATGAGCTAGTGAGCACTTTTTGGGTGTTAACAGCAAGGTAGCTATGAAGGAAGCAGTCGAAGAGTTAACCAAGAGGGCCGCTACAATGCAACAAGCTGTGGACGAGTTGGAAGAGGACATCAAGAAAGAACAAGCCGAGAAGGCTCGAGTGATTGAAGAATTGATGCAGGCACATGATTGCCTCATTGTGGAGAAGGCCACTTTGTGGGATCAAAGTGTGCGGGTCGAGGCAGCTATTGCGGAGGCTTGTCACCATGTGTCGGAGTCCACCGTAGAGTTGGACGTGATTCAACGTGTATAGTGACTTGGGGCTGTCATTTCCTAGCTACGGCATGACAATCAGGAGTTAACAGCACTGGTAGACCCTAGCACACCCCAAGCATAGGTGGATGACCGCAAACGTGCCATAGAGGAGGTAGCAACACAGATGGAGGAGCTGGAAATGGCAGTGACAAAACTCTCAGCTGACATTGTACAGTTTTGGGGCCGAATTGTTCAGGACGATTAGATTGAACAATTTACCAAGCTTCAAAGGAGGTGGAGGGGAAGTTGGCGACACTAAAGATGGCGATGCACACGGTGCCGATAATGGAGCAGGTTTCCAAGTCCGCAGATTTAAAAGAGTTACAGCCGCACATCACCAAGGCCAACAAGCATCAGAAGAAGCGTGCTATGCAGCTGGAGGAGTTCCAAGAAGTTGGCGGTCAGTTTATGACTAAAGTTGGTGAAGTACTCCAGGCTGTACAGGAAGGTCACCAACAAGTTGCAGTGAAGCTAACTGAGCATTCATCTGCCTAGGATGTGATCGACAGTCAGGCTGTGGCTATGGAAGTAAAGGAGTAGGTGACGATAGTTGATCAACAGTACAAGGATTTCAGGGTCAAGACCACCGAGTACACCATGTCATACTGATGTGGCTCGAGGGCAAGCCATAAGATTGTGTTGGGGGCCTGTTGGTAGGCGATTAGGATGGGTCATTATCGCAGCACCGCAAGTGGTGCGATACCGCGGAAGGCAAAAATTCAAGCACAAATGATGTTATTTTTTGTATTTTTGGGTCAATTATACCATGGTATGCGGGTTTTTGGGTCATTTGGACCATGATAGTTAGATTTTGGGTCATTTGCTCGAAGTGTTGGCTAGGAAGTTGTTAGTAAGTTGACAAGCAATGTGAAGGTGGAAGCCTATAAATAGTAATAGATTTGTAAGTATTGAATCATCTTGGATTATGCGTCTTTGGTTGTGTATCTGAGATCAAGAGATATCTGTGAGATCTGTATTTTGTGGAGATGTTGTATCTGGTTTTTTGCAGAGTTAACATGATATGATAGAGTTGTTTTGCGGAATCCCTGTGTCTCTTATGTTTATCTGTGGTAATGCATGTTGCGATATGTGAATGATGCTATGTTTTCTTGCTGCAATTAATGCTTTACTGTTATATTTGCTGTGATGATGAATGTTTCTGTTGAATGATGCTATGCATATAAGTAATGTCGAAGTTAAATGCATAGATCTATTTTTGAAATGTTGCAATAAGTTAAGTAATTAAGCCTCAAACATCCTCCTTTATTCGGCGAAAACATGGTTCCTTCAACTCTCCCTTGAACGCCTTGGGTGAGACCTCATCTGCTCTGCAGGTGTTGCTAGACAGGGTTAAACTTGTCTAGGCCGGTGCTCAGGGAGATCGCGGTGGTTGGGTGTCGACAGTGAGTGGAACCCCCTGTCGACTGGGTTTGAGTCAACACTCTCCCATTTCTATAATCATTAGAGGTATTAATGGCATAGCTACAAAGTTTGAATTTATTGAATATTTTCATATTCCTTGTTCATGTATACTAAATTTACATAAACCGTGGTGAATGTGATGATGAAATTGGAAAAAGGAGTGTTATAACTCACTTAATTGCTTCATGAAATACAGTATCAATCACACTTACTGGTATTTATGTGATAAATGGCAATGGATGCGGTCGAGGAAATCACTTTCAAGTCCTCCTCATTCAAGTAATCAATGCACACTTGAACTTGGATTATTCTGTAGTGGGAGTTTTAATTTGGTTTGGATGGAAAATCTTGGTGCATGTAGGATATATCTGACTATTAATGCCAAGAAGCTTCATCATATGGTAAGTTGGGTTGAGCTAAAATTTGGTTTTGGGTTACTTCATAATTTGTATGGGTGGTGGTAAATGTTGTTGGGTAGTGAAGAGGATGGGAATACTTTTGTTTGGTTTGTTTCTTTGTTAAGAATTGGACTATGACATGATTATTTTAATTGCAAATGTTGGTTTGTGGATGAAAACTTGAACTCTTGTTTTTTAGGAAATCCTTTTTTGGTTTATTATCTAGGTGATCTTAATGGAGACTTAGGCAATTTCTTTGCAATTTAGGTTATTTCTCCAAGCACCCTTTCTCTTGTACTTTATGTTGGTACTATGGAAGAAAACAACCAAAATGATGAGTGTGTTCATTATGGATTTACAGAGCTTCACAACGTCCTGAGGTGCTTATCAAAACATATGAACACCTTACAAGAGGTAATTTTGCATATTAATCAAAGTATATGTAGTCATCATGAAGACCAATTGGCTAGGCTTTTGGATATGGAAAAGAGAATGGCAATAGAGAGTGAAAGGTTACATAAGTTGGCTACAGATTTAGAACTGCCTCGTAACATTACACCCTATAGTTTCCATAGGTTCAATGAATGGTATTCGTCGAAAAGACTTTGCAGTTCAATGGGATTTTGATGATTATGTAGACATAGAATAAGCACAAGTAGCATCATAAATGAAAGAAGTTGAAAATGGAGAAGCAAAGGGTGCCTAAAGTGAACATGAACACATGTCTAGTTTTCTTAGGTTTTCATGTTTTATAAGGTTTCATTTTTGTTTGGTTGGATTATATGAATCTATACCTCTCAAATAATTTAGACAATATGATAAACACAACTGTAAAATCCGATGATAATATGATAGACATGTTTTGTGATAATTATTCATTTTGATTTTAGTTTTAAACGATGATAATATAAAAAATGGTTACCCAGTGCTAATTAATTTGTAATTACTAAACACAAATTACTCATAACTGGATCTAATTATTCAAAGTAAATAAGTTACCTATGTGTATGGTGCCGCAATCTCCTCTGCTGCTACCATGGCTCGGTCTAGGTCGAAGGAACCAATGTCCTCCCACCTGGAGGATGGAGACTCGGCACTAGATAACTGTACATTAAAACAAATAAAGTCAACAATGTGTAATTCAAAGTTAAATATATTAAAAAATACAATATCAAATCAAATACAATAAATACTTGAACATTAAATAAAGCAACTGCAAACCTGGTCCATGTAGCTCTATGTGGCATGCTGTTGTGTAGGACCATGGAAAGAATGACCATGGTGAGAACAATGATGTGTCGTTGTTCCAGTCAAACTAGATAGCCCCGCCTGGGTTCCACCTGTACTTGGCATGTCCCGGCCACCACCCATAGACTGTGTCGTTGTGTGTGTCTCATTGTTTTCCTCCCGGCTTTGTGAAGACATAGCCACAAATGTGGTATGTCTAAGAAAATGACATATGGCACGTCTAATTGAATCATCAATCTCATATAAGCCCCTACCAAACCCAGGTGGCTGAGGAGGGGGGTTTGGCTCTCTCCTGGGTGCAGGAGGTCCTCTGAGTGGGTTGCGGCGGGCCTAAGGTCGATCTTGGACAGAGCCAAGACCGACACCCTAAAACTCACTGATGTCAAAATAATTGACATGGCTAAGAAAATACTGTGGGACCTCCAAATTATTGCACGGGGGCCTGTCAAACACCATAAACCATCTCTTTCTCCAGTTATCTCTCCATGGATGGTAAATACACCAATCCATGCAATCCCATCTCTTCCTCACATCTAGAGGTTGTCTTGTCCTGGGATCTATGAATTTGTTGTACAATTGTGCTTTCGTGATGTTGAGGTCTTTAATTTGTTCTTTGGATATCCCAGTGGAATAGTGCTCCCTCATTCGAGCCTTGTATTGGCTCAGATTTGTGATCTCATTGTGGGCAATGTTGATGGATTCAATGATGTAGCCATGGAAACTCGATAGGGTTCCTTGGTGCTCTTCAATTCATCGCTTAATACCCTTAATTCATTTAAATCTTGATGTAATTCATCCTCAAGGTTTTCAGATGGTTCATCACTAGATTCATTGTCCATTCCAATGTTGATGTTACCTTCTTATGGTTCAGTTTCATTGGTTTCCTCTGATGGTTGTGGTGCATTTGTCATTTTGTTAGGTGTATTTAATTTGCAATGACAATTTGTTGGTTTTTTAATTGATTGTAAATTTGTTTTAATTTAAAATTGTAATGGAAAACAAAACAAACAAAAAAAAATTGATTGTTTGAGCACCTACCTGGAGGAAATATCGGCAACAGAGTGGAGGTTGAGTTTGATGCTTAGTAGGTGGTTTTTGAGTGCTCCAACACACGCTCGTGGGGTCTCTATATCGCCACTCCATGCTCGTGGGTTTGTTATTGTGATAACAAACCCGCAGTCAGTTTTTTTTATAAAAACACAGGCGCGTGCGCGCATATATTTGTGTACACGTTAATAATGTGTGTGCGCACATTTTGTCCACATCAACTCACCAACGTGGACGATCGACATTGCCGAAGTAGGGGCGCATACGAGTGATTGAATGCACGTGTGCGCCCTTGTTTTTTTCCACTCGCGCGCTTCCATTGCAACCTTTTTGGGTACCAGCTTCATGCAGGTACCTGTATATCAAACCTCAGTTATAAAAGGAGAAGCAAGGATAAGAAAAAGTTATATGATTATTCATTTTTATTGAGTATCCAAGCCTCCAACAAGCAAAGTTGAAATGGTAGGATGATGCCACGTGGCCTTCAAAAGCCCCTCAAGAAGAAAATTATCCAAGCTATGTCCAAAAGACCACGTACAAGCCTCCTCCAAGTTTTTTTTCCTTCAAACAAGGTCCATATGGGGATTAAAGCACTCACAAATGTCCACAAAGAAACCCAATTTATCTAATGTACCAACACATCAACAAATTATTAATCCTCCACATGATCGCTTTACCACAAGTATGAGTATTTTATGATATTTCTCCTTAACAATTCTTATGATATTTATGTTGGAACCACTTTTTTTTAAATAAAATATTTAGAAGTCCCTTTTACTTCTATAAGATATTCTCTCTTAGCAACTTCAAGCTCATGAAGGAAGTACTTGTAGGATTCAAATTAAAAAAAGCCCCACTGTACAAGTAAAGAAAATGAAATATACTATTTAGCATAGCATCTTAGTAACTTTTCATTTTAGGTAAAAAAGGTAGTTTAGATGTATATGAGACCATGGATAACAATTGATTCCATATATGATGGTTCCATTTTTATTTTAATCCCAACATTTAGAAAAGACAAAAGAGATTCTAAATTATTATATATTTATTAAAATTCATCAAAATGAATATTCATTTAACAATATAAAGAATTAGATAAAATAAAATATGCCAACAACAACTTAGGACAAATTATTTGCAGACTAAGGAAACAAGGATAAAGGCTTATACCTATTACAAACACAAAAATTGAAATGAAAAGTTTTGAGCTACTATTCGTAGAACTTATATCTTCTAGACAATTCGTAGAAGTCATATCTTCTAGAGAAAAAGGCTAATAAGTAGAGTTGATGAAATATTGTATTAATGATAGCCACTTTCCTAAATTTTATGCACCATGGACTCATATTGATTTATCCAAACACCAGATAGCACTCAAACAATATTCCACCACACATAGCTTTCAAAAAGCTCCACGAAATCGGTTAAGATTCCAAGTGGGACAATGGGTTGTATCATATATTGGGAGTGGAAACACCTAGGTAAAATCAAAGTCTCTCCCATATTCACTAAGCTCGATCACAGGTTGCGCCATATACTGGACGTGGAAACACCCAAGTAAAATCAGAGTCTCCCATCATATGATGCAATCACTATTTGGTAGACGCTTGAGAGGAATTCAATATTTAATTTTGGATTGTTTACCAAGATACTAATACATATCAAAGTCTAACTGGAATTTTAATTAGCTGGGATTCCTATACGTCAATACATTCTCAGTTATGTTGAGTTGCTTCCTTCTTTTATCAATCTGAAAATGCTTCTTCAGACATACCTGTATTTGGGATTAGATTACACTTTGAGGAACTCACAAAGGTTGGACGTAGGGGTCATATTACACTTGAGGCACTCACAAAGGTGGGACGCTCCTTAATCAAGATCCTTTGTGAACCAATAGCCCATACCGAAGTATGGCACGATAAAGGAGGGCTATGGCTATAGGATTCAAACTTTAAACAAGTTCCCGAAAACATGAATACCCTGTCATTTATGGAGATAACATATAACCACAACCCCTTGAATTCTGGAAATAAAAAGCACCTTTGAAAATAAACAATGATATGTAAAATCCAGATGCAATGTTATAGAAAAAGGTTTTCCAATCCACTATCACATGGGAACTAGGATACTTCATTGTAATAGGAGTAACATTCCTTTTAATACATCACTTATATAGAAACCAAACTGCCCTTGATGCACCTTATTCTTTCTGTGGATCCCATCTTATTTATTTGTACAAATATGTATGGAATTGATGTTGATACAATTTATAAGGGCAGACAAGTCCAGGATTCAATAATTGTCTCATAACCTGAAACTTCTTTATCAAAATGTTGTAATACATGCCCATAAATCCTTTTGCAGGTGGCTTATTTAGCACCTAGAACTTCACTTAAATGTTGGAACAAGGCAAAAGAATGCTTAGACCTAAAAGAATGCTTAGACCTACTATTGAAACCTTCTTTACCAAATTTAGATTGCACATACCTATGATCCTTTTCAGAATTGTTGATTCACTGAGACTGCTCAGAAGGGCATGTCGAACTGTTTTCACCCCAAAAATTCCCTCAAACACAGAGATACCCCATGAAGATGGAATTATTACACGCACCCCAACATATATCCAAGTAGTAATAAAATTTTTGAGTCCAATAGAGTAAATATAAGCACACAAACAATATGAGCTTCAAAACAACAGAGACTTCATTACCATAAGCATAATCAATATAGATCACTACTCATTTCACACAAGGATAAGGGCTAATCCGGCCCTTGAACGACAAGAGTTCAATTTTCCTTTTTCAATATTTACTTCATTACATCACATGAACCCCACAACATATATTGCTTCTAAAGGCCTTAACCATACACAGAGAGTCCTTGTTTCAGTTTTGCAAGGGATAAAATTGTCTGCAGTTGCAACTGTTGCACATTATTACTTGCATTTAGATCATTTTTATAATAATTATTTGGAAAAAATAAATAAAAAACAAAAACGGTTTTATAACCAAGCTTCATTCCTAAACCAAGTCCCAAATCCAAATCCAATCTCTGATTATTTGGAAAAAATCATTTTTTATTTTAAATAATTTTTTTTAATAATTATTTGGAATTTAAAAAAAAAAAATGGTTTTATAGCCAAGCTCCAATCTTTGAGTCCTGATCGGATTTAAACCCGAGTCAACCAAATGCACCAAGGAGAGCACGCCACAACAATGCCTAGTGGAGAGCCTGTCATGCCTTTGCACTTTCGTGGAGAGCCTGTCGTGCCTTTGCACTTTCGTGGATAGCCACTCAACAACTCACGACATATAAAAACATCAAGGGTTTTCTTTCCTCGTAGATGTCGAATATATCCCATAGATATAAATCCAATATGCGCCCAAGCACGCCCCAAGTAAGCGACCAAGTGTCAAGGAAGAGACCCTAAGTTCCCGAGATGCCAAATAGAAAATGTCAAGAAATTCACAACGAGTTCCCATGTAATTGCATGCATGGATTCCGTGAAACGTGTGCTTGGAATGATCCCTGTTATCGGTAAGATAATCCCTGCACAGATCCGTGAAGAAGAAAACCATCTCAGAATCGTAGAATCGATGATCAATGCAATAACTAAAGAAGTTGACAAACAACGCCAAAGCAATTGTTCTTCCTTTTTTTGTTTGTGGGTGATTAGCGTGACCTTGACAATGTTGTCGTGACTGTTGAAATTGTAGATACCAAGGTTCAACATGATCTGATCGCTGCTCAAAACCATTTGGGAGACAACTACTCAAATTTAGATTTTCTCTACGATCATTTGTTTTCCTTCATATGGAAGTCACTAGAACCTTCGACGAAAGGATGGAAACAACTTATGAGTGGGAACTTCTAAATAATGTCAAGGAAGTTTGGTTGAAGAATACAAAGGAGCTCATGGATGAAGGATTGAAATTATCTGGTGAATGGATTTAGAACAATAAATTTGCAGGTCAAAAAGGAACATGGCAGCTTACAACAAAGGTGGGAGCGAATTATGGACTTATCATATAAACCCAGCTTCAGATTGATAAATCTGAAAAGTGCGGTGGCAAAGCACTTTGAGCATTAAAAGTCTAAAGTTGACCATATATCCCATATGTTCAGGTAGAGTTTAATCATTTAATGAATACAGGTGGCAGAGCATCTAAAGGGTAGAGCATATTTTGAGCCTTTTCGATATTTATCCACGAGCCAAATTTAAATATTTGTTCCAGATTTAATGGAGGAATTATAGTATTCAAATTATTTTGACATCCAGTTTCAGATTTCTAGGCATTTAGCTTCTTAAAGAAGTTTATCTCTGCATTATTTAAAGTAAATATGATCCATATATACAGGATTTTAGTATCCATATTGAAGGGATAAAATCAAATAGATCCACATTCTCAGCAAACAGTTCCAGCATTTTTGAAACATAGTTTAACCATCTGAAAATAATAAAATGCAGCATTGAACATTTAGATGAGGCCTTGGGGGTTCGAGAGCATGACAACTTTGTCATATTTCTGTAATAAGGGATTGGAGTGAAAGACTCATTGAGTGATATCTAATTATCAAAGATTCTTGTGAACTGAAATCAGTCTGCATCTTCTCATGTATTTTTCATATTCATTTTCCTTTTTTTTATGAAATTTATGAATTATAGAATTCTTGTGCATTAAAGCTTTAGTATACTTGCTTTGTGAATACATTCAAATATATAGTGTTCATTGACTAAAAGCATTTTTGTTCAATGAAGATTCTATTCCATGGAGATTCAAGTTTGATCTACTAGTGATGCTTGTATCTTTAATGAAGATACATTTGCAAAGATTCAATTTCAATCCAAACTTGATCTTGATATTTTCAGAGGAATCAATATAATTCAACTTCCATTAATTGCTTAATGATTCAGACAATCATTTACACATCTCGTGCAAAGTGATAATCCAAATAATTTCTATGTATCTTTATCATCATAGACAAAGGGTATGGAGGGGCAAAGAAAGATGAAATATGTCAATTATCCTTCACAACTTCCCACCATAGAGTAGCTACCTTATCCCTCATTCATAAGAGTTGTCTATCACAATTGCCTCACAACTTCAATAATATTCTTTAATGTATGTGTAACATATTGCCACGAGCACATTTGTAAATCTTAAGAATGGCATTGACCCAACAAAAAATCTCTCAGGAATCAATTACACCTTGAACTAAGAATGTAAAAGGCTAGCTTGATTATAAGTGTCTCCTTTGAGCTGAGTCCCCCATGATGTCCTTCCCTCTTTTGCGAAGAATACAACAAATTGATTTCAAGATATGAATGAATTTTTTGTTTTTTTTTCTAATAATGCAATTCCACAAAATGCACGTCACCATGTCTTCAAAGGTAAGAAGAACTTAATTCTAATTAAAACTAAACAATATTGACTCTTTCCTCAATAACTCCCACCTGAGATTACTTATCATTGAACACGGGGGGTTCCCTCAATGAACTTGTTACATAGCATGATCGTTCACAGGATATTAAAGAATATCCCTAATTTCACTAAATATTGGAAAATGCCTCCTAAAATTGTATTGTTGAACCCCCCCTCCCAATATACCTTTCCAATTAAGAAAACCCCTAGTTTTACCAGATATTGTAGGTATCCATTTTTATCAACCCATTTTTAATACCCCCTTTATATCATATTATCAAATTGTAACAAACAGGATCCCTAACGCATCTTAGTATAAGAAAACATGATACTAAAGAAAATAATAGTATAATGCTAATAATGATCCCACCAGGATTGCAGGGGCAACTAATCAATTTATAACATTGGATAGTGGAAGACCCAATGAAATAGTAATTTTTAAGGTAAAATGCGTAAAAGGAAACCTAGTCAAGGGATCAATGTAACAAATAATGTAAAAGACTAATAGTCCAATAGTTAGTGCAATGCTTAAAAAATATGATAATTGTGGATGTTTCACACCACAGCCTGCCAATCTACCAATTTTATATATTGTAAATATAAGTATATCCATATAGAGCTCATGCTTTCTATAAGCTTAATAATTAAACACCATAAAAATGCAAAATTGAAACTCTTTCATGGATGGACTTCCCTACCTTCCTATCAAAACAAACATCATTGATGTTTGAACCCAAATGAACATAGAAAAATTCCTCTTACTTTTCAATAACACCATATGATCATATGCATAGATTGGATTTGGGTCATTCACAAGATGCAATGAATTACCTCCACTACTTCTATGTTTATTCTTGCAAGCAAGGGAATTAACAACATTTAGTTACCTTTTCTTGGGTTATATCTAGTTTTTTTTAATCTTTATAGGAGAGGGAAAAATCTCCATTGTTAAGTTTCAAGCATGCAATAGTTATAAATATATAAAGATGGTGAAAGTTATATGATAACATTTCATGGTAACGATGACACATATGGTATGTAAATAAGAATTTTTATTTTCACCTATGCTCATGTCAGTTCCAATACAATATTAAGATGGATTCCTTTCATATATAAGATTAAAATTACAATAATGAATGTGCCAAATATAACTCAATCTAACAACTATTCGTAACCGACAATGTGAAAATGTTAAAGAATAATACAAAAAGTTGAAAGAAATAATTAGTCAAGAAAAATTGATCTAACTTTTCTTGGTTCCAGTGAGCCAAGAAAGATCGATCTCACTTTTCTTGATTGTCGTGGAGCAAGGTTTGATTGAAATAACCATTGAGCATTGGATTTCTCCCAATCCTCTTTTGTTTTTGTTTTCTAAGCAAAAGAAAAATATATATAGATGTTTAAGAGCAAATGAAAAAGAAGGTATGCATATATCTAAAAGATGGAATATGTTTTTTTTTTCTTTCTTTTTTTTCTTTTTTCCTTTTTTTTTATTCTACATGAATTGGCCCTTATGTGCATAAAAAATAAGCCTTTTTTGGGGGAGACATTCTTTTAGAGGATGATTGTTTTTTTTGTTTTAAATTTGTAACAGCCACGGAAATATAAATCAGGCTTCATGCAAAAATGAAAAAATAAGTTCAATTGTTGAGTTTGATGTGGCTTAGTAGAAAATTTAAACCCGCATAAAATTTGTATAGGTCGATTTACGCATCTACACGGTAGATGCATAGAGGAGCACCATAATTCAACATAAATATAAAAACTATGGAGACAGGAGTTTCTCGAAAATTTCCTTCCCAGCTGGACTACAAGTGATATAAAATAAATAGCAAGCTATGAAGGCCCCCACGAGGAATTCAATGGGTGACCAAATATGGATGGGAAAATTGCTTGTGTCATAAAAATGTGAACCTCAACCGAATGGAGGCACGGATCACATTAAATTATTCAAACAACACTAGTAATTTAAAAGGAGAGATCACATTTATGGATGGAGGCACAATTGACTAGGAATGTAAGAGCACATCTCATCAAGGGGAAGATCACATTTATGAATTTTATTATTTTATTATGATTTTTTTATTATCCATTTTCATGGTCTTGGCGCCAATCAAAACTTAGATAAATCCAATTCATAAAGAAAATTATTCTAAAAAAAGAAGACTTTATAATTTCAATGATTTAGAGGTATAAGTCCATCCCACGATCTAGAGGCTAATCCTTAGCAGCAGTTAAGACTGATATGGATCCAACCCATGATTTGGAGGTACGAATCTAACCCGCAAATTGGAGGTTATTCCTTAGCAAAAATAGAAATGGTATGAATCCAACTCATGATTTGGGGGTATGAATACATCTCATGATTTGGAGTTTATTCCTCAACCCACCTAAATAAAATAACCCCCAATATTTATATTACTATGTCAAATTAAAACCCCCCATTGACCCCTTAATACGAGGCAATATATTTTTGAGGTTTTTAGGAGTATTCAAACCCCCAATATGAATGGACGATATGATATTGCCTCAATAGTTAACCCCCCGTGTTATTGAATGACCATTTGAAACACCTGATACACCCTCAATCAAAGAAACAACTTGAATTTGATTTTAATGGTAACATACATAGATTGACTTTCGCATAAGCTAATATGCATGAGAAGTATTGTCCCTTTGGGGACTATGCCATGTACTTATCCTCCTAAAAAGAATGAGAAGATACACTGTATAAATAGGTAATTGAACTCAACAGAGAAACATAATAGGCTGACACCTTTGTTTTATGTAGTCCTAGACTCCCGGGATGTTGATACAAATATTCCAATATATCCAAATCCCACGATGAAGAAGGATGCAACTTGCAGATAAAGATAGATATTGATGTGATTTTTTGCAAATGCAAGATCATAAGATGCACAAACGAAAAGATAGGCCTTATCTGCCACAAAGAAACATAATAGGCTAGACCTCCGTTTTATGTAGTCCGAGACTCCTAGGATGTTGGTACAAATGTTCGAATATATCCAAATCCCATGACCAAGAACGTAATAGCTTGTAGTTAAAGATAGATATTGAAGTGATTTTTTGCAAATGCAACATCATAGGATGCACAGAAGAAGATATAGACACTAGCAAAGAGTTCCAAGATGTGGATTCTGTAAAAAAGAAAATCAATTAGACTTGGGATTTAAAAACAAGTCGGTGATTAAGATGATTAGTGTTCCATAAATGGTGAGCTCAAGAAGTCCTGGAATAACTCCCTCTTTTAGGATAGCCTCCCTATACTTTTATCTACTGCTTTGACACATTGTTAGAAGATCTCCCACGACATGTTCCTGTCTCTACAGAGATCCATATTCAATCACTTCCACCAATACAAGGATTCCTCCTTCCTACTTTTCTATACATGTCCTTGCTTCTTCAAAAGTTGATAGAGACTCCAACAATGCACTAATTTTTTCAGCAACTTTAGAACATTTTTTTGCACTCTTTGAGAAATGCTATCAAAGGTGGCACATGCCCTTTGATACATGCCCCACAGAAAGAATAGTTGTTAAATTATCTAAGTATGTTGAAAGGTTGTACAACACCATGACTGCATCAACCTTACCTTGATAGCTACTTGATGTCAACATTTCAATCAACAATGGGGTAGCCCCAGATTGACCAATAATTGGCTTGTTGATATTAGACACGAGTTCTCTATGATGCAATTTAGGGGAAGAACCCAAATCATTAAATGTTTGTCTGTCAAATTTATTGAGCTCGTCCAAGAAATCTACCTTCCATAGTATTCATTATATTCATTATCAAGACACATAGCTCCTACTACGCCACCCGATGCTTTTCCCTTAGGATCCTAGCAGGTAGTAAATGTCGGCACTAACTTCAAAAGGTAGATAGACATACTTATATAAAATAATAATGATTACCACCTTATTATTTTCTAGTGAAATCAAGAATGGTGACCTGCCCGAGCCTAGCCTATTAGAATGAATTAACCTTGAGATTATGTGGTTTGAGTGACTGTGGGTTTGATTCCGAATCTTACCCAAGTCTCATCGTGCACCTTCTTGTAACACACCCAAGTAGTTATTGAATTACCTTCGCAATCTCTTCTTCTCGGTCAGTTAAAAAATATTTCTCTTGCGTGAATGAGCCAACATTGGGTAACCACTCAATCATACTACCACTCCTTTGGACGTGTTAATCATTTGACTATCGAGCGCAAACCCTGATGATCTTATTCATTGCGTTACCAGCTCGTTGTCTATGTTGTATTTTATGTTGTTGCAAGTGATCTAAGTTCGAATATTGTCTCGTTCAACCCTTAGATGCATATAGCTTTACCACAAACACCTCGTATTCTCCAATTATGTTTATCCTATTGTAGTTGTCACCAATTGGCAGGTGGGATGATACTCGTTTCCTTATTCTTTTCATTACCTGCATGAAAAGGAAGGGCGGTCGCGTTGTATTATTCTAGCTAAAAGAAAGTTTTGTCAATAGGTCGAGGAGGATTGTGGTTGTTGGAATGATTATTTGTATACCCTGTCATCCATGATTCTATATATTTCCAACTACGGGTTGTTGGGGATGATGCCAGATTAGGATGTCCGGGTTGTTGGGGATGATGCCATATTGACATCCTGCCGAATGTTTTAATCCATCACGACGAGAAATGGTTTCCATAAGGTTGTTGCAAAGGGTGATACTTGTGATATGAAATCAAACCTTTTGACAGGACATAAGAACTTCACTTGTTAGTTCCATTGGCCCACACTCACATCACAAGCGACTATCACATTGTGCATTCCTTTTTCATAGTGTCACCTTCGAACCACGAACTCATGCTGTCATGCTGTCGATTGGGTGTGGGCGGTTTTGGTCATTTTACACCAGTTTGCGATCATTGATTGAGAGCCATTTCAAAAAGAATTTATTGTGTTATATTAGGAGTTGACAGCCTTTCTTATTTTGGTTCGACATCTGGTATCAAGCTATTTTCTCAAGTCTGTTTCTATCGAAAACCATTGAGCCATTTTGAATACCGACCTTTGACAATACCAGTGTTTGCGCATATCTTAACCATTATTATTTATAAGTGGAAACCTCTACCACGATCTCGATGATCCTTCCTTAAGTTATCATAATAATAATAAAAATATCATTGTTATTTCTATTGCGAGCTTTAAAATTATACTGTTGATCTTCAATCGTTGTTTGCATAAAAATCAAAGCCTTCCAAATCATTTATTCGCCAACATGGTCTGTCATCGATCTAATAGAATATTCTTTCCACTTAATTAAGTCCAATAAGCCGAGTATCATAGGTTTCTTGCAGAGCACCTGTTTGGATGAAATTCGAAGCTGGTACGGCTTTTTTGAAGTTTCAATATATACTCTTGGTATTCTTTGAAGTTTCAATATATACTTTTGAGTTACCGAGAACATGGTTTAAAAAAAATAAAAAAAAACTTGCCACCACAACCATTAATAAACTCATTGCTGGATATAGGGTGCAGGAAAAAATGGCCAGTAGATATTGTTGGGTTCAGGTGTTGGTTCTGTCACCTAAAACAAGGGTTTAGATAAATACAGAACTTGTGATTCCATGGAGGCACCATATCGAGATCTGAAGGAAACAAATGCAGCTGGAAGCTCCTTTTAGTTCTTGTAAAATTTGATTGCTTTAATTTAACATTTTCTTCAACAGGCTTCAGATTCTTTGTTACAACGTAATCTTCCACCTTGTGAGAATCAGCACTCTTTGGCCTAGAGGATCTATTTCAGTGACTCAGAACCATTTTATATCCTTTAGACACTATTTTTCCCTATTTTTTCCCTTGTACGCTAGTTGCATCACTATAGCCGCCGAACCAATGAGTTGCATCACTATAGCCCGCGGGTAGCATGTAAAATGGTAAAAATCACTAGTTTATTACCTTTTACTCCCAAAAAGCGGTCATTGGGTGACCTTTGACTCTCCATCTGCCCAAGAAACGCCTCGATGTGTCATTTCACTTACCTTTGAGAGGACTATATATTGAGCACATATGGCTTATGGACAGGAAGAGAAAGAAGAGCAAGAGAACTCTAGTGGATTTTTGCCCAATCTTGAGTCTACACTCATTGATCCTTGTAGTTGTGAACCCTTTATGTTCACCTTCCAAACTCTTTTCATAGTTTGAGTTTGTCATTCATGGAGGATTGAAGTGGTGGAGGCACAAGTGGATTGATCCAGATCTTGGTTCAGATTGGTTGCCGGCAAGAGGTCATATCACATTGTACTTCTTCTTGTTTATTAATAGAAATATTCATATTCTTGTCCATTAATGTTGTAAATGTTGTTTATCTTACATTGGGTTGCATTTACTTGTTATATCATGGGCCATTGCTATTGATGATGTTAATGTCGTTTATATATTATATGTACTTGTTGTATATTGGTTGTCA
The DNA here is from genome assembly GCA_027924585.1 of Larix kaempferi. Classification (NCBI taxonomy): domain Eukaryota; kingdom Viridiplantae; phylum Streptophyta; class Pinopsida; order Pinales; family Pinaceae; genus Larix; species Larix kaempferi. The sequence goes on along the minus strand of BSBM01000437.1, from coordinate 14,326,406 downwards.
AAACTAATTTGCAAATTTAAGTGCACAGATTGAAAAGCTCCAACGGGGATCTACATCAAACGTTTGGATCGAGGTTGGTTATATTCATCATTATCTTAGCATTGTCATTTATATAGCATAGCATTTGGAATTGAGTTGATTTGTGGTAGTCAGCTATCTATTGTGGTCTATCCCAAGCCATAGTGAGTTTTCTCCAACAAAAAAATGGTGACTCCGCTGGGGAAAACATCCATTTTGGGGATTTTTTGAGCATTAGTCCTTAATTAGAGTTGTTGTTTGTCGAAGCTCTATGTCACTTATTTGCCGTTGAGATACACTATAGAAAAATTTCTTTTCTGAGTCATTGGACTCTCGGTTTGCCCATTTTCCTTTCCTTACCTGCAGGCTAGCTTAGCTCTGCTTGCGTATACCCGCCTCTGTTTACTCTACTGCTCGTGGGTACCCACAGGTATTCCTTCGACAGTACCGTATAACTCCAGTTTTGGTTGATTTATGACCTTTGATTGTTGCTGGGTTGGTTTTGGTTGATCCTGAGTCTTTGTTGGCCTGTTTCTTGACTGTTGCATGCCTTGGTTGTGACCATAACTCTTCTTTTCTCTTGGTTGAGCCTTCTTGGTTTTTTCCTTTTGAGCTCATTTCAATGGCTGAGTCTTACTGTTTGGTATCTGCTAGGTTGTCTTAGTGATCTCCTTGGCATATCAGTGACTAGATAATAGGATTTTGCTTGCATTTTTCATTTTCATATATTGAAAAATACAAAAATACACATAGTTTTGCATTTTCCTTTTGTTTATAAGAGAAAATACAAAAAAAAAATCTTTTATGTATTACATCTTGCATTGAGTGCTTTCTACCTTCATTTAGATTCTGATTGTGCATCGAAAAATATAAAAGGATTGCATATTTATTTCAAAACCGTTGGTTTGATTTTGCATGTTAGTGGCATTGTTTTCATTGGATATATGAGTCTAGGATTTGACGATTTTGCATACTATTGAGTCTTACACATCACTAGTTTCATGATCATATCCCTTGAGTAATCACAGTCATTAAAATTAATGCTTAATCTTAAAATTGATTAGACCAATTTTATTTATAGGGTACACTAACTAGCATAGGTTTAGAGTCTTGGAATAGATCATTGTGAGTTAACAATCCAAGACTACTAGACGAAACATTAGGTGTCTGACCAGGTGTTGGAGGAATCCATGGTATATATCGGTGTTATCAGGAAGCTCTACTCAAGCCAAAGTTAAGCACAAGGTCACGGGAGGTTGGTTGAATAGATATCCCTTTGATACCGGTTGAACGTGGGAGATATTTTCAGGTTTTGTTCGTATCTAGGGGTACCGGAGGTTCATCCTCTTGTGCTTCGGGCTTAGCTACCCTGCCCATACGATGGATCCCACCTGCAGCTGTCCCCCTGAGCATTGGTTATATTGCGATGACCATAGTTACCTTACCTAGGTATCGCATAGGGTACTTGCAGTGGTTATGTTGTTTGTGTCTTGAGTCAGATAGAGGTCGGACAGCATAGTTTTCGTTGTATAGGGACTTGACCCTGTGCACGCAATGAAGTCTAGGGGCCATTATAACTGATTCTGTTACCTCCGGCTATAGTTTGGGAGTCTCAAGCCTCTCCTAGGTGAGACATACCGGCTCTAGTGTCGGGAGCTCATTTAGCCACTCTGTTTGTCTGCTCTTAGTTGTAGTTTCTCTAGGTGTGTGCTTTTGATTTACTGTTTTTGATCGATAGTTGGCCTTTAGGGGACGTTTTGTTTATATATTCTCTCTGGAGATATCGTGGCGCAGAGTCCTACTCTCCGTCGATCTCGTCAGTTGGTTGGTTTATAACCTACCAAGCTTTCACGCCGTGTTGCTAGGGGACGCCGACGGGCTCCCTCTGAGTCTTTGAATTCTTACGAGACATGCGTCCTAGACGTCATGACTGCTGCACATTCCGATACTGAAGAAATACCTTCGACTCCATTGGGTAGAGTTGAACGCACTTCGGATTCCCCTACTCGTTGTGAGGCGTGGGGAGGTGATCCACCTGAGACTCAACCTAGTTCGATTTGGCCAAATCCACTTGAACAAGATTCGTTTGATCCTTCGAATCCGGATAAATATCTTCATGGGATGCCAACCTTACCCGAGGATGAAGATCAGGATGACACGTTTGTTCCTTCGTTTCCACACAATTATAGACACAAGATGTCAGAGTTACATGACGACATTGGTCCTACAGTCAACCAAACCGCACTCTCTTTTGGTATGCCTAATTATAGTATAGTTGATCCTTCCAGTACGCTTGGTAGTCATGCTAGCACTAGTCATGGTGTTATCCATACTATACCCACTAGGGGCACTACCCTCACTAGGGGCACTACATTGTCCACTCACACACATAGTATGGGGACTGGTCATGTTCCTCCTAACAATGCTAATGTTGGAAAATGACCACCTCCTAGGACTGCCCAACCTAATAGGAACGTTGTTCGAAACACGACTCGCCATCCACCACCTAATACGCATGCCGCTACTCGTCAACCCAGGACTACTTTCACAAATGTTAATGCTCCTCTTAACCACAGGGGTGGACATATACCGCATACTTTTGCATCCACTACCGCCACTAGTAATGCCAATGTAGGGGGTGGGAATATATCCTATCCACATGGACATAATGCCACCATCCCTGCTACTAGTAACACCAATGTTGGGGCTGGGAATACATCTCATGCTTCTGGTCACCACACGATTGCTCAAGCTAATCTTAATGATGGGGGTGGGATCATACCATACCATTATGGTCATTACAACACGGTTCCCGCTATGAATAGTACGTATATGCCCCATACTCATGGTGGAAACCCTTACTACAACACAGTCGGTGTTGGCCACCAATACAACCCACCCCAATATGGTGCCCAAAACACGTATATACCGGCTTACTCTCAAATGGTTCAGGCAGGAGGAGGTTATCAATCCTATGGCCTTGGTCCAGCTTATGGTTTGTCAGGTCCTCATTATCAGTAGTTTAATCCTCATGGTCAAGCTTTTGATCCATCTTATAATTCAGTTCAGTTCAACCAACCTTTTATGGGGGCTTATAATCAAGCTTTCCAACCTCAATGCTCGTTCCTTACATGCTTGAATCTTCTGGATCTTTTGAAGCTCACGAATGATTCGGTGTGTCACAACCCTACTTGGCCTTCGGTCCCTACCAATATCCCTTCAAACATGCCTAAGTTTGAGGGGAAAGGTGATGAGGACCCGGGTGATCATGTCACGACATTTCACCTTTGGTGCTCCTCCAACTCATTGAATCACGATTATGTTATATTGCGACTATTTCAATGCACCCTCACAGGGGCAGCCGTGAAGTGGTATGTCGAGTTGCCTGGAAACACTTGTAGGGGTTTTAACGAGATCGCTTTGGTTTTCTTGGATCATTTTCAGTTGTCGGTTCACTATGATACTGGTACTGAAATTTTATCTACCTTTCGTCAGAAAAAGGCTACACATATTTCTGACCACGTTCAAGAGTGGCGTCGGCGGAAGAGATTAGTGAAAGCCAACATTCCTCCAGAGTCCTTGTTGGAATGGTTCCTCAAGTCTCTACTCCCATACATTGCTAAGGATGTTTCTATGTCCGGCATTGTGACTGAGGAACAAGCCATCTTGAAAGTCTAACAGTTAGACTTACTATACTCTCAGTCTAGCATTTTGTATGACATTATTCCTGACGCACCATGCACACGTCATGAGCCTCAGTCAGTTCCTGGAATGCATGCCGATGGAATCGTAGGATCTACAAGAACTCGCCCTGTAGATTTGGTAGCTAATCAAATGCAAAAAAATTCGCTAAACCAGTCTACTCCCGGATAGGTTCACACCTTGTCCACTTCCACTCCGTCATCCGATGTACACAGTGTGCAAAAGATGAACCAATCAGATAACCAACAACCTGGTGGTAAGAAAAAGGGGAGAAACAATCGTAAGGGTGGAAACAATGGGAATAACAATAGCAATCGCAATACCCCCCGTAAGTATAATTCCAACCCTCCTTGGGAAGGCGGAAATGTTGGTGAGGACCATAAACCTATGCGTAAGGTGAAGTTTCCCTGTAAGCTCTGTGGGGAAGATCATCTTACTCACTTGTGTCCTTAGATTGAAGAAGCATCGAAGCATTTGGAACAGAGCCCAGCTGTGTTGAAGGATCCCCTACCTCATCACCAAAACATGGTTTCGCATGCTCCCACCACTGGTTATGGATCTACTGAGATGACAACGTCTTCTTCCAATATTGGTGGTTATGGATGTGTGAACATGGTTCAGTCAGAGGTTAGTGTTGCCACTCGTCAACATGATTATGATGCACCACAACCCAATTTGGGGAATGAGCCTCCCCCTCCTCCTGACAATTCCTTGCATATCGAGAAGCCTTCTAATATGTTGTGGATACCGAAAGGTGTTCTTAAGTGCTCTACGCATAATCCTAATGCTCAAGCCGCCCATAACTACTCCATCGTGGAATATTTGGGTCAAACTCCGTGTGCCATGTTGGCTCTTGAAGTCTTGCAAGCATGTCCTTCTCAGAAGCATGCTCTTTTGAGTGCATTAGGAGTTCAGGATGGGGGAAGTCCCATTGTTATCAAGTTCGACACTACTGATGTCCAACCTCGCTTACCCTACCATGTGGCTTTCCAAATCCAGGTGGCATGCCTTCAAAATTTTGTCAAACGTACGATGGTTGACGAAGGTGCATCTGTGTCAGTAATGTTGTTATCTTGTTGGAAAGCTCTCAACTCTCCTCCCCTACTCGCGTCTAGAACCACGCTCACTGCATTCGACGGTCGGTCATTTAAGTTGCATGGAATTATCCCTTCCCTTGTTGTCTGCTTGGGAGATAAATTTGTGCCTGTTGAAGTCGAGGTGATTGATGCACCCATCGACTACAACCTTTTACTGGTTTGGAATTGGATGTATGCCATGAAAGCTATCACATCCACTGTATTTAGAGTTATCTTCTTTCCTCACGAAAGCAAGATTGTGACCATCAATCAACTAGATTTCGTTAACTCCTCTTCCACAGCATGCACGAGATCCATAATCCCGCAGGTTACTCATTCTCAGCCGACAACTAGGAACATGGGTGTTGGCATGTACCCTTCATTGATGGGAACTTATTATTTTGCCACACCTGTGAATTTTATTGGAACCATTACCGATAATGCGTCTCCTCCTTCGCATAATATGTCAGTCTGGACTTCCTATTTTGATGATCCATGGACTTTACCGTCCACGAGTCCCACATCTAGAAAACTTACGCATATCGGGATGTCTATGCCACTGTCTGTAGCTGAGCTTGCTTACCAGCATGTTCAATAAGCCACTGCAGAGCCAGATCTCTCTTCTTCTCAGACGGTCGAGGAAGATCCCGTTACGCTGCCAGTTTGGGCAGCCAACTCGTCTTGTTCACACGATTGCCTTGATGATACTTTTCCTTCTGATGAAGCTATTATGGAGGCCATGTGTGGTAGTGAGAGACCTTGGGAAAATATGCATCATCGCTCTTATTTCCTTTCCAACCTCGAGCTCGCCGAATGAGAAGAGTTAAGGATGACTCTAGCAGAGATGGTTGGTCACCCTATGGCTCTTTTAGAGTCGCATGATGTTTTTGCGGAAGGGAATATGGCTAACATTTCCCCAACTATATCAATCAATATCTCTCATACTCCCAGAAAAGTTGAGAATGTTTACATCGGTGATGATTGCACTCATGAGGAGATTGCTATTTACACTGAATTGTTTACGGAACTCCGGGAAGCTTTCGCTTGGTCATATGAGGAGATGCCAGGAATAGACCCCCGCATTGTTGAACATAAGATTAGAATGTATCCCAACACTAAACCGGTTCAACAACGCTTACATGTTGTGAACCCTAGAAAAGCAGCCGCTATCAAGGCAGAGGTGGAGAAACTGCTCAAATTTGGTTTCATCTACCCCGTTCCCCTTACCGAATGGGTGTCAAACCCCATTCCCCTTACCGAATGGGTGTCAAACCCCGTTCCTATGGATAAGAAGTAGGAAATGATCCGTGTATGCACTGATTTTAGAGATTTGAACCATGCATGTTCGAAAGACAACTTCTCCACACCATTCATAGATCAAATCTTGGATGCTTGCACTGGAAGTGAGATTTTTTCCTTCATGGACGGCTTTTCCGGATATAACAAAATTCAAATCAAACCCGAGGACCAACATAAGGCAGCTTTCATTTGTCCTTGGGAAACGTTTGCATATTGGAAAATGCCCTTTGGCCTTAAAAATGCCAGAGCTACATTTTAGCGTGCCATGACCTATGCCTTTCGCAATCTTAAAACGATTATGGAGGTTTTCTTGGATGACCTTTCCGGCCATTCTCGCAAAAGGATGGACCACCCCAAGCACCTCCGCATGATTCTCTAATGATGTATATGACACAAGATTCGATTGAATCCTAACAAGTGCATCTTTGCTGTAAGGATGAGTCACCTTCTGGGATTCATAGTTTCGAAAGAGGGTATTAGAGTCGATCCTCTTAAAGTTTAGGCAATACTTCGGTTGCCTCCTCCGTGCGCAACTTGTTACAACTTCAGAGCCTCCAAGGGAGAGCCACTTTTCTACGCCGTTTCGTAGTCAATTATGCTAATCTTACCAAAGGTTTCGTGCGCCTATTGAAGAAGGACACACCCTTTATCTGGTATGAGCGAGCCCATCAGTCTTTCGACGCCCTTAAGAAAGCTTTGGTATCGGCCCCTGTGCTTAGTCCACCAAAATTCGCATGAGATTTTATTCTTTACATGGCCGCATCTCAAGAGACGATTGGCATGGTCTTGGTTCAGGTTGATGATGCGCTTGTTGAGCATGTCATCTATTACCTTAGTTGAAATCTAGTAGATGTTGAGCTAAGATATACTCATGTGGAAAAGCTGGCACTTGCGACTGTTCATTTAGTCCAACGGTTACGACATTACATTTTGCTTAGAACAACACAATTGTCGCGCATATCAATCCATTTCAGTTCGTGCTATCACGACGCCTCATCGGGGAGAAGTATAATAAATGGATTGTTATCCTTCAGGAGTTCGATCTTGATTTTTCTTCTATGAAGTCAGTGAAATCATTGGTGTTTGCTAAGCTTATGCCGGACCTTCCGAGACTTGATGAGGATGTCATTCATGAAGATTCCTTTGTGGATGAGCACTTATTTCTTATCTCGTCCAAGGACCCTTGGTATGGGGATGTCATTGTATATCTTCAAACTTTGAAGTTTCCTTCGCACTATTCATGAGATGAGCGATGGCGTGTGAAACATCACGCTAAAGATTATACTATCGTCAGTGACGGTTTGTATCGCCGAGGAAAGGATTCTATTCTCCGTCATTTCTTAACTCGCGAAGAAGTGGAGCGGGTGCTTAATGATTTCCATGCTGGGGCATGTGGTGGTAACTTATCCCGGCTTGCTACAGCCCAACGTATTATGTGAGCTGGTTATTTTTGGCCTTCCATATTTAAGGATTGTGTTAATGCTATGAAGAGATGTCACCCTTATCAGGTGTTTTCTCGGAACATACGCTCGCATCCTGCGCCCCTTCATCTGGTCATCACCGTCAGTCCCTTCACCAAATGGGGGGTGGATTTCATGGATTGCAAACCAGCTTCGGCTGGGGGGCATCACCATATCATAGTGGCCATGGACTACTTTTCCAAATGGGTTGAGGCCATGCCTATCGTAAAAGTCGATGGTGCTACAGCATCCCACTTCGTATTCAATCAAATTATCACTCGGTTCGCTATCCCGAAAGCGATTGTCACTAACCATGGAAGTCACTTTCAGAACAAGATGATGGAGGATTTGTCTCTCAAGCTTGGGTTTCATCAAGAACACTCATCTTCTTATTATCCCCAAGCGAATGGTCAAGTTGAAGCAGTCAATAAGTCTTTAAAGACCATTCTCCAACATACCATCCAACAAAGCAAGACCAATTGGCACATCATGTTATATCCTGCTTTGTGGGCATATCGAACTACAGTCAAGACTGCCATCGGGTTCTCACCTTTTCAGTTAGTTCATGGTGTGGAGTCACTTTACCAATTGAATGTGAAATCCCTTCGCTTAAACTGGCCATAGAGCTCCTCCCTGATACGACGGGTCTTGAGCAACGTTTAATCCACCTTGAGCAGCTTGATGAGCAACATCGAGATGCCGTCGTGGCTATAGATGCCAACAAACATCGTGTTAAGGTTCAGTATGATAGGTCTGTCCATCCCTGGCAGTATGTTGAAGGTGACTTGGTCCTCTTATATGACCAAGCTAAAGAACCCCTAAGGGCAGGCAAGTTTAACCCCATGTGGCACGGCCCTTACATCGTGAGGCATGTACTGAAAAAAGGAGCCTATGAATTAGAAGACTACGAGGGGACTATCTTCAAAGAGCCTAGAAATGGGATCTACCTTAAGCGGTATTATGCTTGAACCTCTGGTTCAGGCTGATACTTTTGTATACTACTATATAGTTACTTCTGTACATAGTTCAGATTTCTTTTGGTTTTCGGGTCTACTGACTAGCTTCCATTTGATTAACAGATGTCAGTAGAGTTTCCTACATTCTTAGGGTTCGCCAATGGTGCTAGCTGTCATATGCAGCAGCTTGCTTATGCTTCCTGGGTTATTTTCTCACCTGACCACCTAGTTGTGTCCTCAGGAGGTGCTTGTCTTGGTCCTACATCTAACAATGTGGCTGAGTATAGTGCCGTCATTGAGCTACTTCGGGATGCCATTTCGCATGGTATCCAGTCTTTAGAAGTCCTCCTAGATTCACAACTAGTTGCGTCTCAGCTGAATGGTTAGTATCGTGTGCGAGACCCTACACTACTACGGAAATTACTAAGGGTAAGACTCTTGGAACGACATTTTGTTTGAATTACATACATACATGTTCCGAGAAGTGTTAATCATATATCCGATGCATACGCTAACTATGTATTAGATTGGCATTTGTCATATTCACCATGAAACACACAAATAAAAGAGACATTCATACATTTGTACATACACACATATAGTAGAACCGGAGAACCAAAGTTTTTTATAAATAATATGTCCTAAAATGGTAGTGTCATACAAAACTAGAGCCCGTAGCCCTCAAAAATATACATATCGATACAAAAAATGAGATCCTGGGATATCTACTCCCTACGAGGAGGCCTAGCTTCTGCCCCGATAGAATGTGTCTCATAGAAATAGTGAACTGCATTGGCTACCCACTGTAGAAGCCGCACCAAGTCACTCGAAACCCCCACTACTTGGCGCTGCATGGCCTCAAGTAGTCGCGCCACCTCTCTCTGTGGAATCATGGCAACCATATGTGATGGGTTGCGCCACAAGGTCTGTAGAGTGCGCTCTGCTGCAGCACCACCTGCCTCATCACTCCTGCCCCGGTGACCATGTCTCGGGAAGCCATCTGGTCTCACTAGGCCCTTGTCTGCGAGCAAACAGTCAAACATTAGCGTATGATACTACCACCAAAAATATTTTTGCATTTACATTTATAATAAAAAATCCACAAAAATTTAATACAAAAAAACCTAAAAAGAGTACTCACCAATGTCTCCGAACGCTGCGTCTGGTGGGAGTGGCATGTCCCGATCCTAGCGGAAATCTATCCCTGCATAGAGATAGTCCTCTATGTCAATGACTTGTCGGTCCCACCAACGGAAGAACTCCTCGGTATATGGTGATGCCATACCGCCACCACCCTGTCGTGTCAAGATATCAGCCCACCGGGTCAGGGATGGATCGTGGAGACTATGAGGAGGGACATCCACCCTCGGACTAAGCCCCAGAACCCTCTCAAAGAAGAAGCTGCACAAGATGCTGCCATACCCGAAGTTTTTGGCCTTCCCTTCTTTGCATTCTGTCAGTTGGGTCCTCATAGACCCCAGTAGTGTGGTACACCAATCAAATACTATAGGCTGCATGCATTGTGATGCATAGAACATCATTGGCCTGGATGCTTGGTGCAGAACTTTCGAACCCGTTATCTGCACTAAGGTAGCCACAATGATCTTCATGCTCAGATCTACTATGGCATTGATGGGCACCTGACTTCCCATCGCTCGTGTGTTTGCGGGACAATACTGCGCTATGTAATCAAGGACAGTGATCCCACCACCCACAGTACGAGATCGAAGACTGGCCACCTCACCTCGACGGGACAAACCGGTAATGAAGTACATGTCTTCCACTTCCAGTGTGAGGATTTGCCCATTGAGACTAAAGTTTTGTGCATCAACATCCCAATAATCTATCAAGCGGCGGAGTATTAGGTTTTGGGCCCTCAAACCCCCTATACTCCAGAATTTGTACAACCCACATGCTTGCTTTGCTTGCACATCATTGCGCACAGCCTCATCAACTTGGTCATGCTCCCTCTCCCTCCACTCTAGAACCATCCTAGAGTGAGAAAAAACAAGGATTTTAGTCAATTTCTTTTGCAAAATCAACTTCACGACCGTACCTGCGAGCTAATTCGTATACAGGGGCGGGTACCCATGGTCAACCTATGCATTGAATGTGCGTATCGTGCCCTACCCACGACCCGCATAGTGATAGCTCGCGGGTAGCACCGAATCCATTTAGGGCTTGGCCAAACTCAAAATCCCACTGCTGAAACTAAAATGAATGTAATGAAATTAAAGGTATGGATGAGACTACCAACCTGCTCCAGACGGTTCGATGAACGGACACTTGTAGCTCCCAGAATCGGCAACTGAACTTTCAGGTGAAAACTAACCACAAAACTCCAAATGGGTGAATAGTAAAAATGAATTGTAAATTGTAAATTTTTATTACTATTTATAATTTTCAAGACCCACTTGTCGATAGTTTTTACCGTTTGATGCCATTATGGACTAATATAATGTCATGGAGTAGAATTTTTAATCAGATTTCTTCGGTGAAAGTTGTTTTGGACCATTTCACACCTATGACAGGTACGTTTCACACCTGGGATATAGGTTAGATGCCATTTCCACATGCATTATGCATTTGACCTTTTGACCACTTTCATAAACCCTAGGTGCGACCCTGCTTCTCAACTGACATGGAACTTTCACACTGCTATAGAAGTGTCGTTATGTGGCGATAGGGCTTTTTCGAACATGGGTACCCTAGTTAGAACCCCTTTGTGCATTCTGGTGCCCATGCCATTGTTTGTCCTTAGGATTGGGAGTCCTTTGTAGTTACGCCATGACGTTGCAATAAAGACTCATACTCTACTTTATCTTATGCTGGCCATCTCCCATAAGGACTCCCCCGGTTATATCATGTTGTGATTGCATTGCATCCTCCTGCTTGCCACTTGAGCCTTGTGCCAGCTCCTGCTTACTCAGTTGTTAGCTTGGTTCCTGAGCACTTTTCCCTGTCGAGCCCTACAAAGCTTATATTTTCCCTTCACAATTTGATGACCTTTTGACCCTGAGGGAACACCCCCCGAGTGTCCACATCCTGGATGCACTTCCTTGCATTGATCATAGGTATGTTCCACTGCTTGGAACTAGTCTGCTCGCTATTTGATACTCGTTCCCTCACTTGTTGTACTATAAGAAATTTTATTCTTTTTCAAGCTTTCCCCAAATATGAAAAAGACCAAAAAAAATCAAATATTCTAAAAAGTCGGACGGGACTATGGTTACTACTTCTTGTTGGCAGTTGTTGTGTCACCTTTGAACAGAGCATTCATTCCACTCCTTACATTATGAGTCGGGACTATAGTTGGACCTTAGGAGCTGTACTTGTTTTTCAGTTTAGTCCACCGATTGTTTAAGCTTCCAGTCATTATGGAGCCCTTTGTAATGCCTCCTGCATTGCACAGTTTATGTCAAGTCTATGCTACCTGAGTCTATCCATCTGCTCATGCTCTTGTTCAAAGGAAGTCCTGAACCGAAAGTAGGCCACTCCTCAGATCTCTTGACTATTGCATGTTGGCCATCCTTATTGAGTCAGTCCGTTTCATCTGAGTTCTTCCAAATCTTTCAACGTAGCTGGTACCTCATGCTGGTTGATGGGGGATTCCTTAATGCCCTCCTTCCAGCGAGTCTCATTCCGTCGACTTCAACCCATTTATTCTGGAACTTGAGGCTTAGAGTTCGGTTGAGTACCTTGAGGCTTGCAGTCATTAGTGGCAGGTTCTCTCAACATCGACAGTTTTGGGAACACATCAATGTCCCCTGATCGATGGATTCATCCTAGTGTTCGACTTCAACTCATCTATGCACACTCTGATGATTGTGCTCTGTGCCTTTATGCCCATTTTCATTGTTGGTGGGTTTTCTTGCATCTGTTAATGGTATACATCATTGACCGGTAATCAGACAATGTCACATTAGGTTCGACCCCAACTCCTTTATTCACTTGATGGGACTTGCACCGTCGAAGACTTGTGTAGAAGACCCCAGGCAATAGTGGCATTCAGTATGCTACCTATGACTTTGACTTTACATCTGAGATATCACCTCTCATATATCAGCATTTTGTACCTCCAGTTTGCACCAGTTGTTTCCTTTTCAGTAGGAGACCATATCTTACTGTAGAGGGATCATGGCTATGATCACTTATGACATATATTCACTATGTACTGCCTATTCATGGCCATTGTATTAGATTGTTGTACTACCAACATGTATTCAGGGATACTATTGTATTGTGATGAGTGAGCTGCTCTTTCCACTTGTGTCTCCATCACTCCACTTCTGAGATTTATAATGTATTTCGGCCATCGTAGCATCAGTCTCTGACCTCACACATTAGGGGGCATCTATTACAACGTAATCTTCCACCTTGTGAGAATCAACACTCTTTGGTCTAGAGGATCCATTTCACTTCAGAACCATTTTATATTCTTCAGACACTTTTTTTCCCTTTTTTTTCCCTTGTATGCTAGCTGCATCACTATAGCTGGCGTACCCGCGAGTTGCATCACTATAGCCCGCAGGTAGCATGTAAAATGGTAAAAAACAGTCTAGTTTATTACTTTTTACTCCCAAAAAGCGGTCATTGGGTGACCTTTGACTCTCCATCTGCCCAAGAAATGACTTGATGTGTCCTTTCACTTACCTTTAAGAGGACTATATATTGAGCACATATGGCTTATGGATAGGAGGAGAAAGAAGAGCAAGAGAACTCTAGTGGATTTTTGCCCAATCTTGAGTCTACACTCATTGATCCTTGTAGTTGTGAACCCTTTATGTTCACCTTCCAAACTCCTTTCATAGTTTGAGTTTGCCATTCATGGTGGATTGAAGTGGTGGAGGCACAAGTGGATTGATCCAGATCTTGGTTCAAATTGGTTGCCGGCAAGAGGTCGTATCACATTGTGCTTCTTCTTGTTTATTAATAGAAATACTCATATTCTCATCCATTAATGTTGTAAATGTTGTTTATCTTACATTGGGTTGCATTTACTTGTTATATCATGGGCCATTGCTATTGATGATGTTAATGTCATTTATATATTATATGTACTTGTTGTATATTGGCTATCAAGACTAATTTGCAGATTCAAGTGCACAGATTGAAAAGCTCCAATGGGGATCTACATCAAACGTTTGGATCGAGGTTGGTTATATTCTTCATTATCTTAGCATTGTCATTTATATAGCATAGCATTAAGAATTGAGTTGATTTTTGGTAGTCAACTATCTGTTGTGGTCTACCCCAAGCCACAGTGAGTTTTCTCCAACACATTCTTTGTGTAAAGATCTACAAGATCTAGTTTTGGGACAAAGAAACCTAACAACGGTTAGTTGTACTTGATTAAGACTATTACACGACACTAATTTGTCCAGAATATAACACAACAAGATTAAGTAAACCAGCTAAAGAACACATAATTTCTACATTACAAAAGCTAATAGTATCCCCAATAGTGAATTGACTTGACCATAGGCTTAAGCGATTACATATCATTTATACTCCTTCAAAGATGAAAGGTATACATAAATTTAATGTCAAAAAGAGATGTTAATGCACTCCATTAGAACTCTAAAATCGTTAACTAATGTGCATAAATTGTGGCCTTCAATATATCAGTAGAAATAAACATACCCATTGTTTAGTATCGCATACATTTGAAATTACATTATAGATAAGATAAGATACTTGTGTTAACATCCAATAGAGTGCACTATGCTACAAATAAAAGAAAGACTTGAAATAAAGAATACATCCAAGAAAGAGGAGTGAAAGAAAGAAGCATTTACTAAATGTATGAAAGATTAGAAAGTAGCAAGTGAGGAGGAAGAAAGATATTTGGCGGCTTCCATCAATGACATGCTTTAGAAACAATGATCACTATGAACATAAACTTTTCCCTTAACATTCATGTTTAACAGTACTGCCTGATAGGATTGGCACATACTTGTAATCTGAGGACTTTGGAGGCACTCAAACAACTTGAAATACATATTTAAAAAAAGTGATTATAAGGTTTAGTGACTAGGTGACATTAGTAATGTTTATCATCCAAATAATAAAATAGGTCTATCTCTACCAAAAATGCTACCCAAATAAAACAAATAGAGTTGCATCAGAGCTCCCAACAGTCCATGTAAGGTGTAAATGCATGCATCCTAGGCTAAAAGTAACATTTAGCCTTTCATAATCTTAGGTTTTATCTTCAGAAATTGAAACATTAATAGGCCTTTGCGATAGAGTTTCCCAAGTTATTCTAAAATCTCTAATCATATATCGATCTAGAAAAATAAAATAATACAAATCTAGCATAAAATCAGAAAACCCCCAGAAAACAATTTTTCCTCTAGTAAAATTAGATGTGGAAACCGAGCAATATAGTAGTAAGATCAAATTAGAATTTCACAAAAACATCTCCACTCTGATTTTGAGATCTCCCAAGAAATGAAAACATTTTCTTAATTTACAAATTTCATTTCAACAATAAAACTAACCTTCGCCATTATCTTTAGCTTACAGAACAATGAATGCATATTTAACCAATGAAATAAGTGCTAGAGTGTACAAAACCAGTGACAATGCACCTAGAACATCTCTATACACAAATGGGAGCGTTGATAAACACTCCGTTAAAAACATACAATGGATTTGTGCCCACATCACTATATACCACTGCAGGAGTCTGGAAGGCCAGTGGTAGAGTGTGTCCCATGGTTAGTTCCTTCATTTTAAAACAAAAACATGTTACATGTCAATTGCCACCAAGTATTATGACTTTTAGTTCAAACTTTTGTCACTTAAGCCAAGACTATTGTGTCCACTTGCAACTCCCATAACTACACTGGACATATTTGGACAATCTGTCACCCATCCGCCCACACTTCCACCATGAGTGTGCTCATCAACAAGGTTCTTAACTGAACTTCGTACTATGTATCACATTTCATAGGTACAAAGAGAAGCAAATTGTTGTAATGAAACAAATGAGGATTTATAAACGAAATCAGGCCAACAAATTTTATATAAAATTAGAAAGTTTCGAGGAGGCAACAATGAGCCAATCAAGGTAAAACTTAAAAAAACTATATACAGGTTTCTAGGAGGCAACAACGTAGAGGAGGAGCTACGCAAAGCTAGGGTTTCCCTAACCGTTGCACCACTTGAAAATTTGAAGTCCCACGCTAGCCAGGCCAACTTGCCATTATTCACAATCAGTTATAGGGAATATCTACCGGTGTTTTCCCTCAAAAAATGAGTCATGCCGACTTGCCAATATTTGCGCCCAGATTAAGCATATTTCCAATTGTTTTTTCCCTCTAAAGTAGAGTCATGCCTGCTCTCGAGGATTCCTATAACAATGACTTGAAGCTGTGTTAGGACAAGTTTGTTGAGGGTTGGGTAAGACTTGAATTCAAGGATGTGGCCATCGAGTGCTAAAGCTTCCTGAAGCTCTCAAAATGGGATTAAACCATCAAAGGTGCATCACTCTCTATAGAAATGATTTTCCAAAAGGGCATAAGATTTCCCTAATTTGGATAGAACTAAGGAGAAAGGCCCACATTCTACAGGAGTGGGCATTAGTAGGAAAGTACATAGGGCTTTGTCCTAGCCCTTGAGCTGTCCATGATTGGATTATATAGCACTCGGAGCTGAAAGTCGGTAAGAAACTTCAAAGAAACCTATATACAGGTTTCATGTGAAGTTCGGAATCCATATAACTTAGGAATCAGAGGTTATTAAACAAGGAACCTGAGGGCCAATTAACCAGAGGACCTGTGCTCTTTGTGTAATATAGTTGCTCTAATTTTAAAGAGACTAATCTTGTTGCAAGGGATTTCTTATAAAAACTATCTATGTTATACATGTATCCATAGCTACTAAACAGCCCACGCCAAAGCTCAATGTGCCTTGCTTCCACACATATTTATTTTTTTGGATATTGAAAAAAACAGAAGAGAACAAATCCTCCTCGCCTGGTAAAAGGGCTATCCCAAATCCCAAATCCTCAAATTCGAGGACAATTTGAAATCACTTGGCAATTTCAATGCCGAAAAGATGACCTACTGACATTGTGTCTCATCATGCGAATTGACGCTGTGCATCTTCAACTCCTTCGTAAGAACTTCGTGGAGGCATTCTTTGCAGAGGAAGTCCACGTGTAAATAAAAAAATGAAATACATGAGCACCCTAGAAACTTCAAACCCTAGTCTCATAAAATTCTGGCCACAAATTTCAACAAAACTACCATCGCTTAAAGAGATTTGACATATAAATTTATTAGAAGCAACAGTCGTCTTGTGGGGTCATTATGTTGGCAAAGTAGTTCTTTGGTGGTCTCCTCAGACTTGTAAACGGCGTATCTCTCCAATTCCTAAACCGATTGATTCTCAAACCCTCCAATCTCCGAGAAATCATTCTTATAACTATTGTGCATTAATGAAAATGAAGAAGAAGAAGTAGTACCCTTCTCTTCAAACCCTGACAACAACTCTTTTGTCTCTTGAGAACTCAAGTTGGGGGTCCCATTAACTGAGTTATCAAACGATGAAGAGTTCAAATTAGGGAACTCCTTACCAGAATTGATTGATGCATAGCTGCTAGATTTTCTGATTCGGATCTTGTGGGCATGATGAGCACCCGTTTCTTTCACTTTTTCAGCAGTTCTCACAACGGATTCAACCACAGAAGCCCCGCGCTGTTTCATGTTGGAGATAAAGCTCTCACCTTTATTTGCGCTCAAGCCCTCATTAGAACGACCGATATTTTCATCAAATCTTGCTTTTGAATCCCTGTGATTGTTATTATTACAAGCCACAGGCTCGTATTCCTCTTCCCCCTCGCTAAACAGATTGCGGTCTGAACATCTCATATTTTTACGTAAACCGCTAAAATAAATTGCCATGAGTTTATCCTTTGGCACACCCATTGCATCGTCCGCTTCAACCTCAGGGTGAAGACAACCGAACAACTAGACAAATGATTGCCAGACAAAAAAATACGTGGTAGCATTCCATTGGCTAAATGAGCGAGGAATCTGCTGCTGTGGTAAGGATTGTCTTGCATTGTTTGAATGCCTACTGTGCAAATATGGAGATGATATAAACCTTAGAGAGTTGCTCTAAATTCTTCCGATAAACATAATTACACCGATAGGTGTTTAGATATATCTCAGATTTTGGACTTCCTTGAGTGGATTAACAAGATTAACCTAAGTGTAACAAGTGTAGAGTGGGGATTCATTTCATGGTCGTCTTATCTTGTTATGCTCAAATGCATTTTGATTAAGATTTAAATAAGCTTCAGTTAAATGGTGGTTAAGAAAATGGGTATATTTATTAAATAGTATTTGTTTTTATGTTTATATTAATTACTTTAACGTTTATGTTACTTTAATATTTATATTAATTATTTTAATGTTTAACTTTTGTTTAACAACCGACTATCTGAGATTTTGGACTTTCTTGAGTGGATCAACAAGATTAACACTATAACAAATGTGCAATCCGGATTAATTTCATGGTCGTTGTATTTTGTTATGCTTAAATGCATCTTGATTAAGATTTAAATAAGCTTCAATTAAGTGGTGGTTAAAAAAATGATATGTTTATTAAATAGTATTTTTTTTTATGTTTATATTAATTAGTTTAATGTTTATGTTAGTTTAATGTTTGTATTAATTCATGACACTTAAGTTGTGACCTATTTCACCGGCCACAAATTAAGTGGTTGTGCTAGTATACAAAACGATGATTGTGTGAAGTAGTAGAGAGCTAGACCGGAATATAAAGACCAATGCTACGTAGGTTTAGCACATGGTGGCCTATTGGTGGGGTTACGTTGAGACATCTTCTGGCTTGGATTTTCGGCTGACGGTTTGCTCGACTTACCATCCACAATATGTGAGGAAGTTTGTTGAGATTTCCCGGAATAGCAACAAGGTGATTTTTCCACTGAAAAAAAATAAAAAAGGGAAAAAATGTATTGGGGATATAGAATTGGTACTTAAATGGTTTTTTATGGTTTTGTGTTTTCACTTTCTTTCGAACTCAGCAAATTTAAAATCATGAATGGTTGGATGATGAAACCGAGCAGTTGAAAGCCAGCTAACCAAACCAGTTGCCAGCTCATTGAGCCAGTTGCAGTTGGCAGTTACAAACGTAAATGCCTTGTTAAATGATCAGAGGCTTCGTGAAGAAGCCATTCCCTGTACCGACATCTATCGAAGGCTCTAGACGCCCTGAGATCGAGATATCTCTATTATATTTTTCATTGAAATGTAAGAACGCAGAAGTGAATAAAAAACACTGTTTATGTCCAAGTCGGTTTTACTCCTCTGACTGTTCTATTTATGCTCTGTTCTGAGCCAAGATTGTGCGTATCTGTATACATGTCCCAAAGTACTGTGTGTTTGTCATATAAATTGCCAATACATTATTTGTTGATTTGCTGGTATTATCTGCTGCATAATGTCATTAGCTTGACCCTGTGCGTGAGATGTTGGTAGCTCTTTTGTTAAAACTGTTGACTTGCAGGAACTCCAGAGAACAGGGGTCTTTAACTGGACAGCAGAAGACATAAGAACAGGGGATCGATATTTACTCTGCACTGGGGATCCAAAAGAACACCTCTGTTCTTAACATGAATTTCGTTGTTTAAATACAATTTTGTTTATTTGATTTATTTAGGGATGATGTATAGTTGAGAATCTTTTATCCCTGGCCAATCTGCATAAAGAAAACAGTGGTTATCAGGCCTGGAATTTGACTTCTTCTAGAAAGTTTTTTGCTTTTTAAAAAGTATTTGACAAGTGGATGTCAAAGTGACACCTCAACCATGCCTGGTGTGAAAATATTTAAATCCTCAAATTGACCTTTGGCAATTTATATTAATAGTCATAAATATTATTGTCTTTGTGAGTACTTGGTTTCCTTTCTCACTAATCCAAGCAGCGTTCAAATTTGAACTCTTCCCAGCCCTTCCCAAGGGTTCTAGCCTTTCCTAGAAGTGTAAATTTAAAATTGCCCTTCAAAAAAAATTTAAAATCTGAATTTTACCCTTCCAATTAAAAAGGACAAAATTATATCAACATTTCAAAAGAAGGGCAACATTTGAAATTACCTATCCATATAAATTTCAATTTCTATGTTGAAATTCCTATGCTATAAAATTCAACTCGTCATTCAAAATATTGGAAATATCATAAATTATAATCACTCACTCACTCACATCACGCACTCACTACTCAGCGATGCAAGATGACGAGTGATGATTTACAATTATAAGGCATTGGCCATTGGGATTTGACTCTGACTCCGAAGTCACTTCGGACTGAGATATAACATGTGACAATGTGTCAACAACTACGACTGTAACAACAAAGAACCACTACTAGTCTAGGCCCAAATGAGCCCGAAACTTTGTGCCTACTCCATATGTGAACCTAGCTACCAATGTCCACTAGTTTTTCATCAAAATGAAATTCAAATGGCCGATTTGATGAGTCCTCCTCTACAAGACTTCATTTTTTGCATGAATGGCATGGACTCACAACAACTCTAAACAACACTCAATGGCATGCAAGTACAAATAATGACATGCAGCTAGGACCAGGAACCATGCAGAGGTCGATTTATGCATTGATATAGAGAGGTGACAATGGGCACACGATATGGAGAAACAATGAGTTAGAAAAACATTTGGACCAAAGCACCACAATGGTTATTAATAAAAAAAATTAAAATAGTTTTTGGCTCAAGAATAGTCTTCAATTTGATGGGTAGCATGATCATGATGTAATCTCCCTCTGTCCTTCCAAACATATGTGGTTTCTCACAACATTTGCCTTTAGCACTCACCACCAAAATACATATAAAAATTCCATGTCTTTACATCATCTTCTCTTTAAATCCCCATCTCATAGTCATAACTAAGGATTATTATGCATGCACATCCTCACCTTATAATATCAATTGGGTCAAGGCACAAAGACAACCATAAAATATCAAATGTGTAAAGACGCAAAAACTACTTGAGACAACTATAAGTAAGTCTTATATTAAATTTACCATATCAGTCTTTAATTGACACTATCAACTAAGATTTGACACGTTGGATTGTTGTCATCTTTTTTTTTTTTTTAACCATGGGAACAACAACCTCCAATAGCCCGCAAGCCAAATATACCAGTAACTTGTGATCTTCTTATCACTCCTTACCAATGCGATTATAAGGCACTCTTTGAAGGTGAAGTCCATAATTTTAAGTCTTCTTCCTCATTCTCATGCCTTTTGGTAAGACAATAGAGAGGGTAGTGTCCCACAACAACATTTAAAACAGTTTCGACATAGATGTAAATACATTAATTCTTTTCATTAAATAACTTAAATTTCATGCCAGTGAGTGCGAATTTGCCAGATTGTGGATTGGTACAAAACACAACAAATTTTAGAGCTTTAAGCTCTTAATTACACATCTAGAATTTTCTCAAGTCGAGCCATTAACAAACTTCTTTTGGTGTTCTGGTTCAATTTAAAAGGAATATTTTCGAGACTCAAACATGCAGTGAGTTGTAAGGCTCCAACTGACTTAGGCTTGATTCCATTTCCCCTCCATCCCATACATGTATGCTATCGCGACAAGTGTTGAACAACAAAATTTGATGCCCATCCCCTGTGATCCTAGCGTTGCTAACTTGCTTGGTATGGAGGATTTTTTTTAATGTTTTTTAAGCTATGCTTAGGCCTCCAATGCCCATCATTCTTACATCTCTCGGGCTTGAATGGATGCCCTCTCTCCAGTTTGAATTAAGTTTTTGGTTGGTTTTATATTTAGTTTTTGGTTGTAGGTTTATTATAGCCTCGTTTTGCTTAGTGGCTTCCTTTTGTACATAGTTAACGGTAAGTAATTTTCTCATGGTTCTAGTTTTATTTTAAGACTATATCTAGTTACAACGTCCTACACTATGCATATGTTCATGCGGATGGCCCAATATGGTTATTGCATAGTCTAAGTAGTTTTTTATGTATAATGAAGTATGCTCCAACCCATAAAAATACAATACAATACTTGTTAATTTAATGAACTGTAAAAATAATGTTACTTATATGTCAAATTAATGTGTTCAAATTACGTTTTATTGAAAATATACCATTTTTAATGTAGATATTAAGGAGCGCTCAATTACTTAAGATTGTAAAAATTTGGATGGACAAAATTTGTTTTTTTACTTTTTTGGGGGAAGGGTTTAGTTAATTTATACTTGTCAATTGAAGTATAATTATTTATATTGCCCTTCGCCTTTGAAGGGCTCCAAGAACAAATACCCTTCCAATTGAAATTAAGACCCACCCTTCAAATTTGATCACTGAATCCAAGGAATCTAAAATTCAACCATTTCATTGTCATGAGTGTTTTTTTGGTTAGAATCTGATTATTTTTTTATTTTTATTTTTTAAATCTGGATATTATCTTGTTTAAATTATGTTTCTGAATACATAAATAAATTTAGCTAATATCCTATTACATCGAGCATAAACAAATTTAAACAGTCCTTCTGTATCTCAATTATTTTTATTGAGTTCCTGTCTGAAAATGCTGTGAAAAACAGACAAAGAACTTTAGAATACATTTTTTTTTTATGATTTATACTTATAAAAATACAAAACAGGTGAATTGAACTTAGAGAAACTGTTATCTCTCCAGCCTTGCCATTCTGTGACCGCTTCAAACACAAGTCAAATATATGCAAACTGAGCAAACCTTGGGTTCGCACAATCATGGCTTTTGATGTAACTACTGCTAGTAGCTAGCAGGTTGAAGTCAAGGTCCAAGTGCCTCCTCCATTACAAGTATATTGATGCTTTCTCTAGCTTGGATTTGTAATCGATTTCTTTGGTTGGGTTGTTAGTTTTGATCCATTTTTAGATGAGTTCTAACAGATTAATTGATTAATGAATTTGTGGGTTAGCGAAGGATTTTGCTTAAAGTCTTTAGATTAAGTATGATTGAGTTTTTTTTTATTTAGCAGAGTTCGAATGTTTATAAATCTTGCAAAATATCGACACTCAATGAATTACCTAAAAATCTTGCGAAATATTGACATTCAAATTTCAATGAATGGCCTAAAACTGAAAATGACGGGCAATGAAAACATGTAACCGTATTCCAAGGAGGATTTGAAATTGCAGACCTGGTGGTCATATGCAAATAGTAATAGTACCGTTGAAATTTGGAACCAACGTTGCCCTGTCAATTTGACAAGGGCGTGAAACGTCCCATTAAAATGCGTCATATTCTATCTCGGGGTAGGAGAAATGAGTTGCAGATGGAGGATGGACGACCCCGATGTTGACTTGAAAGGATGGCTAGACAATGCATCGTATAATGTGAACTTGAATGTCTTGTTTCACATTTACACACGTACCAGAGGCATTGTTTTTCCGTATGCAGGAAGGAAGAGTGCCGCGTGTTATGAGTAGGAGGTTTCCATGTCGTCATGTCGTTTACAACAAGAGTCAAACAACATTACAAACTAAGTTTGGAAAACAATAGCATATTTTGGCAAAATATATGGTATAAAATAATAATTAAGTTGTTTAATTGTAATGTCTAGTTTGGTAAAACATGAAAAAATTATTAAGTATAATGGATATCAATGTTGAAATTTGAGTAATCACAGCTGAATAAATTAATTCATTTTTTCACCCTACAGTCATAAAAACATTGAATCACAAGTATAATTGACAGCATTATTGAAATAAAAACATTGAATCACAAGTATAATTGACAGCATTATTGAAATTTGATAACAAAATATAATCACGTCCCAACAAAATCATTTATTTTTCCAATAAACAACCATAGAAATGTTGAATAACAAGTATAATTGACATTAGTAAATAATCAATAAATAATGATATCTCAAGAAATTGATTCATTTTCCACTAAATAATCAATAAATAAGACATTTGAACAAATTTATTCATTTTTCCACCAAAAACTAATAAGTTGGCCACATTTCAACCAAAATTAGTGGGATCGGTTGTTCAGTTGTAAAATAAAATAATATTAAGATGGATATAAATATAGTAATATTTTTATTTGTATTAGTTTTATTTATATATTTTATTAAATTTAAAAAATTAATAATTAATTATAATCATAGTTGATGATAAATATGATTGACTAAGGTTTTTCATGTATGATTATGGTTGATTTTGTTGTATAAGTACAGTTGAACATGGTTGATTTTGTTGACAATAAACATAATTAATTAAGGTTTTTCATATATGAGTATGGTTTTGTTGATGGGCTAAAATTCTAGGCCAAAAAGATGTTTTTTATAATACAATAAAATAAATTTAACACTCTATGAAGTAGTATAAAACGTAAAATGATCGATGCCAAGAATATTCAGCCGTCATCAAATTTCGAATTGACAGCACTTAGAATTTGAAATTCCAGACTTGCTGACAACCAGGCTCTCCAATCATTCCTACTACTTTTTATTAAAGAATATATTGAAATATTACATTCATGTGAGAATTGTCAGAATCATTCATCTGGAATCATCCGCCAATATATGCTTTATGACCAAAAGTTTCTTTATTTAATAGATGCGCGCCTGCGCGCCATGTTTTTTACAAAATTGATCATTTCCCTCATATCTAGCGCACTTGACTTGGAGCGATGCTATGATTGCATGCAGAATTGAAATGCAACTACAGATCGAGACAAATCATTTTGTCACGCTTGCTGCGAAGTATCCAGCCCCGTCTATCATGCCAAATTGCCAATGCTTTTTTACATTATAAGGAAGACATGGTGCATGAAATGCTTCCCACGGAAGAAGGCTCATAAGCACTTGCACTTTGCTTCTGAATGGAATTTGCGCTAGTGGGCAACTGAACATAAAAAGAATAAATGGAACTACAGCGTTGGGAAGAAATTTCCTTGTTGAAACGGAGTAGGGCAACTGAACATAAAAAGAATAAATGGAACTACAGCATTGGGAAGAAATTTCCTTGTTGAAACGGAGTTAATTACAATGTAGCAAATGTACCTGACAAACCATGCAATATTTACAGCGAAAACAACCTTGATGTAACCACTCATCAGCTATGTGTATTTGTACATACGACAGAATGAAATCTAGCTCATTCCAATTATACTAATTACTGTGCATCCTTTTAGTGACAGACAAAGAAATATAATCATCTTGTCTCCGGCCCAAACATATACCTAATTATAAATGTCGAAGCCCAAAATACTAAAAGAATGCCTGGTTTTATCAGCACAGCATGTCCGAGAGAAACTTACACTGACAACCCAATCCACCTTTGTTAGGGCTGCTCTGAGAAGGAGTACGGGGCACGCTTTTACAACTTTCACTAGACAACTCGCAGTCTTGTGTGAGACTCAATGGCTGGTTCTGCTTGCTGCCCCCAAATTTGACACGGAGTTTAAGGTTAGGCTTAGCATTAGCCTTCCTGGGTTTCTTAATGGTTATCGATGCAGCTTGCTTCATGGCGCTTTCTTCACTGCCAGGTACCTCCTTGGCCTTCCTACTTTCCATTTTGCTGCAATTCAACTTTCCTTTTCTGTCTCTGAATTTTTTCCTTTGCTTCTAAGTCGAGGCACCAGTCACATACATTTACGCCGTCTAATTCCAACTGATCAGAATACAACATGCTGCATTACCTGCAAGAGCAGCAACATATGAACACATTAGAAAAATAACGGTTGATGAAATTGCTGAAAATGGAGGTTCACATGTGTTGAAATCGGTGGTGGCATCTTTGGCATCTGAATAAGCTTTCCTGAAATCCAACGTCACCACACATGCAGCATTCTCTTCCTTTTCCATTCTTAGAATTATTTCTGGAGCTGTAATATAGCGTTTCATTTGTTTGGAGATCCATACTACTCGGGCACCATCTATTATTCTCCATAGATGCATCCGATTGCGTAATTTAGCACCATAACCCTCGTTAATATTATACTACTCAGCGCCATTTATTATTCTCCATAGATGAATTCGCTTGCCTAATTGATCACTGGAACACTTTACTGTTTATATTATAGATACGTTATCTTTGCTGAGGCTCTAAGATCCTCCGGAAAGGCCTGGAGTCTGGACTCCAACAAAGCCTGCTACATTGGAATTTGGTACGGTGAATGGCAAGGGTGATCCATTTTCCGAGGCACTATCTATCAAAATTCAGAGCGTTATTGGCAGCTGTATCCAATGTTAGGAGAATATGCTCCAAACCAAAGCAAAACAACCGACACCTTACTTCCTTCCTGAAACAGAACAGGACAGATTCATGGTGGGCACTGGGCAATCAACTTTATGGCAGCGTTGTTATACACGTGTCCTGAGAAGCTGACACAACATCCGTTTTGGAGAAGCAAAATGGAGACAGCAGGCTGCAGCT
This sequence comes from Larix kaempferi, assembly GCA_027924585.1. Classification (NCBI taxonomy): domain Eukaryota; kingdom Viridiplantae; phylum Streptophyta; class Pinopsida; order Pinales; family Pinaceae; genus Larix; species Larix kaempferi. The sequence continues at coordinate 14,300,450 of BSBM01000437.1, read as the reverse complement.
GACTTCTTCATGTTGCTGTATAATGTCATGTGGGTTCCTCTCATCTAAATCTAAATGAAAATGAATAATGTTTAATCAATTAAACTAATCTAAATGAAAATGAATAATGTTTTAATCAATTAAACTAATCTAAATGAAAATGAATAATGTTTAATCAATTAAACTAAATTAATTTTGTAAAATTAAGCAAACCTAACTATTATTTTGAAAAGTTAGTAAGAAAACAAAATGTAAAATTAATACGGTTACATTAAACCGTCAAGGAATAAGCTTAAAATGTACAAAACGTTTTATAAAAGAGTTCTAACCGTCAAATTTGATGGGTAATATGCAATGATCAAATTTGAAGGGTGGGTATTAATTTTTATTGGAAGGGCATTTGTTCTTGGAGTCCTTAAAAGATGAAGGGCAATTTAAATAATTGTACTTCAATTGACAAGTATAAATTAACTAAACCCTTTCCCCCAAAAAATGCAAAACACAAATATTTCCCATCCAAACCTTTACAATCTTAAACAATTGAGCACTCCTTAATATCTACAAGATAAAATGGTATCTTTTCAATAAAACCAAACTTGAACACATTAATTTGACATATATGTAACATTAATTTTACAGTTCATTAAAATAACAACTATTTTGTTGTATTTTTCTGGGTTAGACCACACTTCATTATACATAAAAACTACTTAGACTATGCAATAACCATATTGGGGCATCTACATGATGTTATGCATACTGCTGAGAAAATTACTTACTATTAACTATGTACAAAAAGAAACCACTAAGCAAAATGAGGCTATAATAAACCTACAACCAAAATCTACATATAAACCAAACCAAAACCTTAATTCAAAGTCGAGAGAAGGAAACCATCCAAGCTTGAGAGATGTAAGAATGATGGACACTAGGAGCCTAAGAAAAAACAATGCATAGCTCAAAAACACATTAAAAAATAATCCTCCATACCAACCAAGTTAGCAACACTAGTATCATAAGGGCTTGGGCATCAAATTTTGTTGTTCAACACTTGTCGCGACAACATACAGGTATGGAGAGGAAATGGAATCAATCCTAAGTCGAGTAGAGCCTTGCAACTCGCTACATGTTTGAGTCTCAACAATCTACCTTTTAAATTGAACCAGAACAACAAAAGAAGTTTGTTAATGGCTCGATTTGCGAAAATTCTAGATACATGAGTAATTAAGAGTTCGAGGCTCTAAAATTTGATGTATTTTTACCAATCCACAATTCGGTGAATTCATAGTCACTAACATGAAATTTAAGTTATTTAATGAAAGAATTAATGTATCTAGCTCTATGTCGAAACTATTTTCCATGCTAATGCAGGCCACTTCCCTCCTTGTTGTCTTACCAAAAGGCATGATAATGAGGAAGAAGACTTAAAATTATGGACTTCACCATCAAAGAAGCCTTATAGTCAAATTGGTAAGGAGTTATAAGAAGATCACAACAATCCAACTTGTCAAATATCAGATGATAGTGCAAATTAAAGACTTATATGGTAAATTTAATATAAGACTTACTTATAGTTGTCTCTTACTCTTTGCGTCTTGACACATTTGATAATTTATGGTCGTCTCTGCGCCTTGAACCAATTGATATTATAACGTGAGGATGTGCATGCATAATAATCCTTAGTCATGACTATGCGATGAGGATTTAAATGGAAGAGGATGTAAAGACATGTAATTTTTATACGTATTTTGGTGGCAAGTGTCGAAGAGAAATGTGGTGAGAAACCACATATTTTTGGAAGGAGAGAGGGAGATTACATGATCATGATCATGCCACCCATCAAATTGAAGACAATTCCTGAGCCAATTTTTTTATTGTAAATTTGATTAATAACCATTGTGGTACTTTGGTCCAAATGTTTTTTCTAACTCATTGTTTCTCCATATTGTGTTCCTAGTGCCACCTCTCTATATCAATGCATAAATCAACCCCAGCTTGGTTTGTGGTTCTAGTTGCATGCCATTGAGTGTTGTTTAGAGTTGTCGTGAGTCTGTGACATTCATGCAATAAATGAAGTCTTGTAGAGGAGGACTCATCAAAGGGGAAATTTGAATTTCATTTTGACGAAAAACTAGTGGACATTGGTATCGAGGTTCACATAGGTAGTAGGCACAATGTTTCAGACTTGTTTTGGGCCTAGTAGTGGTTCTGTTATTACAGCCATAGTCATTGACACATTGTCACACCTTAGATCTTAGCCCGAATTGAGTCGGGATTCAAAGTCAAATCCCAATGGCTAGTACATCATAGTCGTGAGTCATCTCTCGTCACCTTGCAAAGCTAAGTAGTGAGTGCATGACATGAGTGAGTGAATGATTATAATTTATGATATTTCCAATATTTTGAATGACGAGTCAAATTTTATAGGATAGGATTTTCAACATATAAATTGAAATTTATATGGATGTGTAATTTAAAATGTTGCCCTTCTTTTGAAACGTTGATATAAATTATGTCCTTCCTATTAGAAAAATAAAATTCGGATTTTAATTTTTTTTGAAAGACAATTTTAACTTTACACTTCTAGGAAAGGTTAAAACCCTTTGGAAGAGTTGAGAAGGGTTAAAATTTGAACGCCTGACATGGATTTCAAATTCCAACCCCACGGATAGAATATAATGGTGAAGTAGTTTTTCACGGCAAGACAATTTAAATCTGCTGCAAAGGCTCTGACACACTAAACTCTCCGTGCGTCTCGCGTGCACCCAACATTTCTCCGGCAAATACTTCCAGTTCCCGGTCTATTGTTTCAGTGGTCATGCCCATCTTCTTGCAGAAACCATGATGCCCATATTCTTGGAGAACCCATGGATCCATACCGCCATGTCCATGTGAATGACTCATGGTCCCATGCGCCGGTATCGAACACTGCGCTTGCATACCATCGACCTATTCATGCCATCGATTACATACATGTAATTTTTAAAATTTGAATTCAAAAAAGGCGCCCAATTTATTTTGAATTCAGAGAATTTTTTCATGCATATCTCATTTATTCTGTCTGCGGTGTGGAGCCTGGCATTGAACAATCAACATCGAGCATCGAACACACTATAATGCTCAGTGTATGTGTGAAATAACATACAGGGTTGGAGCAGGTTAGAAGTGCTGCCAAGTACAGAAGCATTGGTATCTTTGGAGGATTTGTGGATAGTGATATGGGTGAAGTTAAGACCATACAGGGGTTGGAGTAGGCAACAAATCTTGGACGTGTCCGAGTTAGAAGCACTGCCAAGTATGGAAACATGCGTGTTTATGGATGAGTAAGCAAGGGAGATTGAGATGCTACTTTCTTGTTCATGGAATCTGGGTTGAGTAACACTCTTTATTCGTGAAGCTTATCTATTTTTGTTCCTGGCCTAATGACTTGTTGTAGGGGGCGATATTGAGTCCGGCAATGGCGATGGTAAACAATCTCCCCCACATCCTCAATGAACAATATTATTATTTGGATTTTATGTTTATAGATCTGCTTATTGTTGTCTGGAACGGTTTCCAAAAAAAGTGCAATGACAGGTAATTAGTTAATTTAATTTCATGGTATTAAGTTGCAAATTCTGCAAGCATGTTTTTTGTGAGCGGTTTTAATTGCTTATGCACTACCTTATGTAATGCAAGATGATAAAATTCCCCAATTAGAGAAAGTGCGGTTGGGCCTCCAAGATTGTGTGAATACGACCACTGTGAATATAAATTAAATTACATGTTGGTGTATGACTAAGGGATTTTTGGCTCCCCTGTAATTTGGGCTTTTGTTGTGGTTTGTTGTTGATGAAGTTATGATCCATAGACCGTGACAAATTCTATGAAATGTAAAGTTTGAGATTTACTAGCCAAATTGTTTAATCAAATTTGAGAAATTGTTGATGATGTTTCAGTTGTGTGTACTGTTGAATTGTATATTGGATGTAGGGTAGTTTGTCAATTTTGAATTCAATCGCAAATGGAAGGGGGTTCTAAATGAAGATTGAGAATTGCATTCAAAATAAAATGACAGATAGTCAAATTTGGAAATCGAGTGCAATGGCTATGACTTCCACTGAGAAAAAGGGAATGATATTCTACAAAGTATGCCACCAACCTTTATAGATATATTTCTAGTTAACATAACTTGACTCAGCAAAGTTTTGCTCAAACACGTGGGCTCAATCCTCAAGTTCAGTGGACTTTCATAACTTTATATTATAGCGTAAGTAAAAATAAGATGACTAACAATGAGTCATACATTTAAGAAACTTTCAAGTGCAATGCATCCAAATGGCATGGTAACGTTCGTTGCTTGTTTACAGTTTGAGACCTGTAATTTTCATTTTGATGGATTAAGCTTGATGTGCGCTAAATGATTTTAGTTTATTGATAATTTATTTAGTGGGAAACACTTTTAGCAACCGTTGGTGGTAAATATATCACAAATCTTCCTCTGTAAAAACAGAATTAGGATTTTGCTTAACAATTACTTTAAAAATTTGTATAATGAGGATAACTACATGGCTTTCTATGTCACTTTATTTAAATAATTATTATTTTTTTAATCCAAGTTGCTTCATGGTCGATGGATGTCTCTATTTTATTTTTTAAGAAAATGTGTCTTACAAATTTTGAAAAGAGAAGTTTGTATGAAACTCAGAATTTATATGAAATTATTCTGGGGAATGGAAACTATTAAATTTTTAGTATTAAATCACAATACTATAGGATCTTTGCTGAGAGAATAACATCTACAGTATATCAATGCATGACAAGCATCACAAGCATCACAAGAATCAAAAGCATAGAGACAAGAGACACAGAGTTTTCGTGGGGAAAACCCTAAGGTGAAAAACCCCACAACTTCCTCAGAGATAGAGAGAGCAATGGCTCAACCAAAATACAACCAAATAACACTGGAATAGTCTCCTAGCAGATGATCCTCCTCCTCCTCACTAGTGCGCCACTTTTCAGAGAGAGAGTGAGTTCCTTTTCCGAGTGAGTAAAATAGAGATCTCCTATCTCTATTTATACTCACCTTTTTGCCCAGTGACCTACTGGGGCTGACTTGTCTACTTAGATACATCCACATTATATTATATATTAATTAGGGCCGACCCCATATGGTGGTCTAATAACCCAGCGGCAAGTACACACACTTGCGACACTTGTCAATCCACATGACGACACTTCCTTATAGAGGAATAACACATCTCTTATAAGGGTACAATAAATATATATATAATACACAGATGAAATACATTCCGAAGTTACATATACATCAACACTCCCTCTTAACTAGGAAGGTATTTCTCGACACAGATCTGCTAGACAAGTCTTCTTCTCTAGATCATCGTCATCATCATCGTCACTACTGCTACTATCTCAACCAATCTCTGACTCTACTCATCATAGGAAGTTCTACAGAGCCAGTCCTTTTTCATACTGGATGTAGGCCCACCACCTGTAGGTCTTCATCATCACTGGCCATACTGTGGAATCCTCAGGACTTATTATGTGCGTCACAAAACCTCGAAAGAGCATCCCAGGATGTTACGGGTACACAACTCCGACCTGTAGGATCTCCCAGGGCGCTATTACATGTGACCCCACCACAAAACCTCGAAAGAGCATCCCAGGATGTTACGGGTACACAACTCCAACCTGAAGGATCTCCCAGGGCACAAATTACATGTGGTCACCACAATACCTAGCAAGAGCATCTCAGGATGTTACGGGTACACAAATCTGACCTGAAATCTCCCAGGGCACAAATTACATGTGGTCATGGCAAAACCTCGAAAGAGCATCTCAGGATGTTACGGGTACACAACTTCGACCTGAAATCTCCGAGGGCCCAAATTACATGCCATAGGACAAAACCTCGCAAGAGCATCCCAGGATGTTACGGGTACACAACTCTGACCTGAAAGATCTCCCAGGGCACAAATTACATGTCCTCCCATAGCAATGTCTCGAAAAAGCATCCTAGGCTGTTACGGGTACACAACTCCGACCTATAGGATCTCCCAGACATGCTCCTCTGCACAACCTGATCCACGGCCACAAAGTATCATCTTGATACTCACCATACATCAGCCTGATGTACACATGATCATCCTGATCATCATCACTGCAACGTCCTGCTGCATGTCATCTGGAGCAACATCCTGAAGCCCATCATCCATGATCATCCTGATCATCACTGCAACATCCTGCTGCATGATCCACCTGATCATCAATGCATCTACCTGATGCATACCAAGTATCTATCTGATACATATCATCATACATGATCCTCCTGATTATACAATGTATCCACCTGATACAAATACAAATACATGATACATATCACCATACATGATCCACCTGATCATACAATGTATCCACCTGATACATATACAGATATACAGATACATGGTCCAAGCATCCAACATGATGCATATACAAAATACATACACATGATCCAACTGATCATATCCAGCATCCAACATGATGCGTACATATAAGTGATCCAACTGATCATATCCAGCATCAACATGATGCATACATACATACAAAAATGATCCAACTGATCATATCCAAGCATCCAACATGATGCGTACATACATACATAAAAATGATCCAACAGATCATATCCAGCAGAAGCCAGAACATCAACCTGATGCTCATCATCCAACGCTTACATCCACAGGCATGTGAAGGATCCTCCTTCCAACATGCTTGGAATGGCTTCAGCAAATGTGTCCATCACTTCTTCCTTGAAGTGTCCTCGATCTGAAGAACGCCAAGCCTCTCTCTGAAGTACTCGAACTTCACTCTGGCTAGTAGCTTCGTCAGCACATCTGCAATCTACTCGTCCGTCGCAACATACAGAAGCTTCACAGCTCCTCTCTGCACCATATCCCTGATATAGTGATATTTGATCTCTATGTGTTTCAACCTGTCATGAAACACTGGGTTCTCGGACAACTTCACACAACTCTGGTTATCACAGAAGATACCAGTAGCCTCCAACGGGAGATCAAATAACTCAGACAGTAGCTTCCGTAGCCATACTGCCTCACAACTAGCTGAACAGGCTGCAACATACTCTGCCTCAACTGTACTCAGTGCTATGCAGTACTGCTTCTTTCTAAACCAAGAGATCACACCTGATCCCATACTGAAGCAACACCCAGATGTGCTCTTCCTATCTGCAGCACTGCCAGCCCAATCTGAATCAACATAACCCTGTAGGTTAAACTTTTGATTCGCTTCATACTTGAGCCCATAATCCACTGTACCCTTCAGGTACCTCAGAACATGCTTTACAACAACTAGGTGAACACTCCTCGGATCCGTCAGGAACTGGCTCAATGTGTTCACAGCAAAGCAAATGTCTGGTCTTGTGTTCGTCAGATACATCAAGGACCCAATCATCTGACGATACATAGAGACATCAACTGGCTCAAATGAAGCATCACATAAAAGCTTCAGATTCGATGCCATCGGTGTGGCCATGGCCTTGCAATCCATCATCCCGAATCTCTTCAGGATATCTATTGTGTACTTCCCTTGACCAAGGAAGACCCCACCTACATTCTGCCACACCTCCATACCTAGGAAATAGTGCATCATTCCCAAATATTTCATATCGAATTCAACTGCAAGATTCCTCTTAGTATCTGCAATTAGTCAGTCATCTCCTGTCACAAATAGGTCATCCACATACAGGAGTAGAATCACTGGATTCCCTTCCTCAACCTTGTAGTAAAGATTGGAATCTGCTTTACTCTTGGTAAAGCCCAAACTAGATAGGAAACTGTCCATCCTACCATACCAGGTTCTGGGAGCTTGCTTCAAGCCATACAAGGCTTTCTTCAATCTGCATACATATGATTCCCTGTCATGTATTTCAAAACCGAGTGGCTGTTCCACATATACTTCGTCTTCTACTACACCATTCAGGAAAGCAATCTTGACATCCATCTGGTGTATTTTTCATTTCATTGCTGCAGCCAGGGCAAGTACTGTTCTGATGGAAGTGTACCTGGCTATAGGTGCAAAGGTTTCTTCATAATATATTCCCTCGTTCTGAGAGAATCCTCGAGCTACGAATCTTGCTTTGTACTTCTCCACGCTGCCATCTGCAGCATGCTTGATTTTGTAGATCCATTTTGAAGTTACAACAGACTTCTCTTTAGGTCTTGGGACAACATCCCAAACATCATTCTTCATTATTGATTGGTATTCCTCGATCATAGCATCCTTCCATTCTTTCCTTTCCGCTGCTTCTTCATAACTGGAAGGCTCTTTGTTCATGATGTCACAGAGTAAAGCAACATAGCTGGTATGTGACCTGGTTCTCTTCTTTGCTCTGTGTTCTTCTTCTGGAATGCCAAATCTTTCTGCATCTTGAATGAGCTCTCTAGCCCATACAGGTTTCCTCTTGTGAGAGTTATCCTTACGGGGTGGATCTACAGGTTCTTGTGGATCTTCAAACTCACGAACAACTTCTGGAACTGCTTCAGTCATGGTAGTGTCCTGAAATCTTGTTTCCTTAGGTTCTTCATAAACTTCGGTAGGTGCCTTCCTTGATTTGATGAATGTTGAGTTTTCATCAAATGTTACATCCCTGCTGACATCAATTTTCTTGAACTCTGGAAAGTATATTCTGTAAGCCTTCGATCTTTCACTATAACCCACAAAGATGCCCTTCTTTCCTGAAGGATCTAGTTTAGTCCTCTTCTCTTTTGGGACATGAGTATATACTGGACAACCAAATATTCTGAGATGGCTGACTTCAGGTTTCTTACCAGAAAAGACCTCTTCTAGTGTCTTGTTGTCCAATATCTTGTGGGGTGTTATGTTTTGCACATATACAACTGTTCTAGCTGCTTCTGCCCATAGATGCATAGGAAGATCCTGGTCATGCAACATTGCCCTTGCTGCTTCCATGATAGTTCTGTTCTTCCTTTCTGCAACTCCATTCTGTTGAGGATTATAAGGAGCATTCAACTCCCTCTTAATCCCTGAATCACTGCAGAGCTTCTTGAAGTCACTTGAGGTGAATTCTCCACCATTGTCAGATCTGAATGTCTTGATTTTCTTGTCAGTTTGATTCTCCATCAAGGTTTTGAATTCCTTGAATTTATCAAGCACCTCATCTTTTCCCTTCAAGAAGTATACCCAAGTCTTCCTGGAGAAGTCATCAATAAATGATACATAGTAAACATACCCACTCAGGGAACTAGAAGACATAGGGCCACATACATCTGAGTGGATGATTTCCAAGATGTCTTTTGCCTTGCTTTCACTGCTTGGGAAAGCCTTCTTAATGTTCTTACCTTTTGCACATCCTTTGCAAACACCTTCATGTTTGGTCTTGATTTCAGGAAGACCCTCTACTGCCTTGCTTGCAATCGGAAGTGCCCTATAGTGCATATGAGCAAGTCTTCTATGCCAAAGTTCACTTGGCTCCATGGATTCATGCACCATGGCATGTTCAGGTTGTCCCTTCAATTTTTACAAGCCTCCCTCTTGCTCTCCAATTACTACTGCATCATCTATGGTCTTTCTCTTTAGCCACATTAGGACTTGGCCATCCACAAATGCAACCCTCATACCTTTTGCATCCAATGCAGAGATGGAGAGTAAGTTCTTCTTGAGCCCAGGTACATAAAGTACTTCTTTCATCTTCAATGATTTTCCAGAATCTAGGTTGTAGGAGGCTTCACCACTTCCTTTCATTGGGTATTGATAATCATCCCCAAGTTTCACCTTATGAGGTGATTCATGTTCAGATAGGTTCACAAAGGATTCCTTAAACCCAGTCATGTGTTTGGAAGCCCCACTATCAATCAACGAATCATTACATCCATGGGAGATGGTACTTGTAAGAGCAGAAATTAGAACATATTCTTCTTCACTTGATGAGTCATCATCACTACTACTTTCTGCCCTAGCCTTCTTCTTTGGAGGTTCATCATCTTCGGCAGCATGAGCATGAAACCTTCTTTTGCTGCCCTTCTTCTTCTTACTGGAGTTGTTGTTGTTATCCCTTTTATTCTTGGGACAATCTGAAGCAAAGTGACCCTTCTCATTGCATGTGAAGCATCTTAGGTCCTTTTTACTCTTTTGATGGAATATTTTGTGGTGAGAGTGGTCCTTCTTGGTTTTGCTTCTTTTGGTGTGAGCTGGAAGAGCTTGATCTTCTCCTCCCATATTTTCCTCACGAGCTATAAGTCTAGCTTCTTCTTGAGAGCATTCTTCCCTCAATCTGTTGAAGGAGATCAACTTCTTCCTTGCACAAATTCCTTGAATAAAGGAATCCCATGACCTGGGTAGGCCATTTAGAGTGGTCATCACCACTTCACCATTCTCCACCATTTCATCTACTGCTTCTAATTGTTCCTTGATCTGGGAGACCCTTGAAAAGTAAGATTGAATGGTTTCTCCATTCTGAAACTTCACTGCTTTCAATTGGTTCCGCAGGGTCATCTTTCGATTTATGTTCTTTCCTTCAAATAGCTTGGTCAAAGATTCAAACATCTCTTTGGGTGTCTTAAGAGAAGACACATGAGGTATGAGATGGTCTTTGATAGAATCAGCAATGATTCTCTTTGCCTTGACCAAGTTCTTCTTGTGCAATGCCTTGGCTTCTTCATCCTCTGGGATAGGGATGTCTTCTTTCACATATGAGTCCAACTCATTTTCTTCCAGGATTAACCCAATCCTATACTTCCAGGCTCAGAAGTTATCAGCCCCTTCAAGCTTATCCTCAAGCTTGGTGTGGAGAGACATCTTTAAGAGTACTTCAAATGGAAATAGAAAAGATTTAGGACTTACCACTTGAAGTGTTGAAAACTGGATCTTGTCGTGGATTAGGGTTTGTCAAAGAAACCCTAAAAATTCAAAATGTGAATTTCAAAATTCCGAAAGGATAGAAAGATGCACCTTGGAGAGCTGATCAGCCTAGTACATTCCAAATTTGAGATCAACAAAGTCTTGTCCTTCAAAATTGCCTTTTTGTCCTCCCGGGTTCACTGTAGAGAGCCCTGGATTAGGGTTTGAGTTTCCTGGAGATATACTCAGCCAAAAATATAGATCCAAAACTCTAACGTTCGATTTTTGCAAGGAGCTTCCAGCTGTGCCTTCAGTTTCCAGAAATTCCTATTTTTGTGGAAACCCTAATTTTTAGGGCCAAATCTGAAAATGCTCGGAACTGAATTCTGATTGGACAGATAGATGCGCCTTGATGAGTAGATCCAATCTACTATACTGAATTTCAAAAATCTGTGGAGAGAAACCCAATAAACAAGGAACACAAGCTTCCGTCACTCCAAAATGTCTTCTTCTGAGTTTAGCTCTGATACCATGTTAAATTTTTAGTATTAAATCACAATACTATAGGATCTTTGCTGAGAGAATAACATCTACAGTATATCAATGCATGACAATCATAATATGACAAGCATCACAAGCAGCACAAGAATCAAAAGCATAGAGACAAGAGACACAGAGTTTCAGTGGGGAAAACCCTAAGGTGAAAAACCCCACAACTTCCTCAGAGATAGAGAGAGAAATGGCTCAACCAAAATACAACCAAATAACACTAGTCTCCTAGTAGATGATCCTCCTCCTCCTCACTAGTGTGCCACTTTTCAGAGAGAGAGTGAGTTCCTTTTCTGAGTGAGTAAAATAGAGATCTCCTATCTCTATTTATACTCACCTTTTTGCCCAGTGACCTACTGGGGCCGACTTGTCTACTTAGATACATCCACATTATATTATATATTAATTAGGGCCGACCCCATATGGTGGTCTAATAACCCAGAGGCAAGTACACACACTTGCGACACTTGTCAATCCACATGACGACACTTCCTTATAGAGGAATAACACATCTCTTATAAGGGTACAATAAATATATATATAATACATAGATGAAATACATTTCGAAGTTACATATACATCAACAGAAACAATTGGTTCCTAACCCAATATTTAATTGTAATTTTAGAATTTAATTATTTGGGATTTCGCTTAGAGGAAGAAAAAATCATATAATCAGGATGATTACTTTTCCTTCTTTCTAAGTGTTATTTAAATATTTATAATTTATTAATCTAAAAAAATATTATTTTTTAATCCAAGTTTCTTTATGATTGATGGCGGGATCTCTTTGTTTTAAGAAAATGTTGTGTTTTATAAATTATAAAAGGAAGTTTTAATGAAACTAAGAGTTTATATGAAATTAAAAGATTACTCAACAATGAAAACAATTAGTTATTAAATCATATTTTAATTATAATTATAATTAATTGAGAGGTATTTTATAGTTGTTAAAATAAGGTAATGCAAAGAAGTATTATAGTTTAAATGTTTGAATTTTCTCTTGAAATTATAAGAAGGTTTTTATACATGATAAATGTAAATGTAGAATTAATATTTAACATTTATATACAACCATTTCCTTAAATATTTTCTATTGGTTATTTAGATTTTTGAAATGAATGCTACTTTATTTTGATTAAATAAAATTTTTATATAATGAAAATGTCATTTTTTGGATTCTTAATTATTTATATTTTTAGAATTTAAATATTTGAATTAGTTTACTAAATTAAGTTTTTCATTAAATTCATTTATTAAAATTAGTATAAAAAGTTAAATAAAAACATAAAAAATGATGAAAAAAAATCTATACCATGTCAATAAAATGGTTAGTCAATTCTAAACCAGTAATATTTTTACTTCTCAAATACATATAACATAAATATTATATACATATTTTTAAATTAGAGTTTTATTATACATATAGAATTTATATAAGAATATATGTTAAGTGTTTCAATTAATGTACAATTTGTTTTATCTTTTTAATATAGACATTTTTTTTATGTAATTGGGGGTGCTAGTCTAAAAGGATAATTCAATTAGTTGTTACCAATGTTGTTGGGCTTTTGACAATGTTATAAGCCTAGAGAGTGAATCCTAATGGCAATTTTAATCAAGAACAAATTCTTAACATTCTAAAAAAAAAACTAAGTTCTTTAATAAGATTCATTAATCATATTTCCATAATTAGTAGATAATTATGTATGTAAAATAATTGTATTGTTTTTGTAGTTGTTGATAAGCTAGCTATTTTACTAGGTATTTATGGTTTTTTTGTTTCTTTTTTGAGTGACTGATTATGATGACCAAAGAGGGGGATACCCAAACCTCCTTGCAATTTCCTTCAACAAGGAGAATACAACATTCAAATCCCCCATCACAACTATAGTAAACAATATCCTTGTATGGAAATCATTTTTTGTAAAAAACCTAGAGGATATTTGACCAACTAGCTTCACCCATGCTTTGCTGAGAAGTTTTGAAATACCATCAAACAAATCTAATTGAAAAATTCACGATCTATGATAGGCATTTGATCTTTGTTTTTTACTCCTACTTCATGGGATTCACAGGGATGTTCCTCCAAATGGTCCCTCAACATCACTCAAGAGGTCTATATTGCTTCAAAAATTGTTGTAATATGAGTGCACCTTCTACACTTCCCATTGATTTTATAGGATGACAAGTCACCAGGAGACATATAAAACAATTGTTATCACAAATTTTTTATCCACTAGAACAAATGAAGGGTTTTTAGAGAAAATATGTTTCATAATTGCATTCACGTACAATGGAGCAATATATCACTAAAATAGTTAAGCTAGTTATGGAGTACCAAAGTCCATCAAGAAATTAAGTGAAATCATCATTGCACAACCCCTTAAATCGTTACCCCATGCAACTTGTACAAGTAATCTTTTAATAGTCCTGGAATCTTTTTGTACATCATCACCCTTCTAAATAATGTAATCTATTGGTGTGGATCTAGCTATGTCTTCACTAGAGAACTAAAGATATGAGTACATAGAATGAAGTGATGTTTTAAAAGATAATTATGGTGCTCAAACCTTAGTCAAACAATATGGGATTGTGTGATTTCCATAGCTTGAATAATTGTTGATGCTACATTATTTTACTAGAGATTTGAAAAGTCTTGGTGCCACATTGAATAAAGAATAGTGAGTAACATGCCTTTAAAGGATGTGATTTTCTACATAATATGCAAAGTCTATCATTATTTGACTAGAGAATTGAAAAGTCTTGGTGCCACATTGATTAAAGAATAGTGAGTAACATGCTTTTAAAGGATGTGATTTTCTACATAAGATGCAAAGTCTATTAGATTTAGTAATAGAGATTCATTCTAAATTTATCTCTAAATTATAGTTACAATTCAATTTATCCCAATGCCTTAATATTTGAGGAAAATCAAGGTATCATAGTGCAACATATAAGAATATGTTGATGTCTAAAACATGGCATGTCCTCCTAGCCCTATCTATTTTGAGTTTGCATGGAAAACATGTAGAACATGATGCATGAGTGTTGGACACAAGTATGACACGTCATCATTGTTTTCTTCTTTAATCTCCCTTATCTTTTATAAAGTATCCTCTTGTAGAGCTTCTCTTCTTCTTCTTCTTCAAGGTACAAAATATTGCCGCCTTCTATGAAATGCAAAGAAAACAATCGGTCCTTGGTTGGAACAACAACCTCATATCAATATCTTTACATGTACACTCAATTATATCGACTTTCCATAAATATCTTTCTTGTAAAAGTCTAGTTTAGTTTTGGTTCGGTGTTTCTATCATATGCTCATGGATATTCCTCTTTGAACAAATGCCACCAATGCACTTATATTATCACTTCCATGCTTGTAGTATTTTTTTCTTAGTTATAATTGTTGCCAATGAACTCTTAGTAGTGACTCATGCATTGGAAAAAAAATTACACTCACTTTTTGTATATGTCTTGCTAGTTGTTGTTAGATATTATTTTTATTAAGATAGACACATTTAACTTTCCCAATTGTACATGTACAATAGAACACTAGTTTCTTTTTCCAACATTTCCTTAAACTTTGTGATTCTACTCAAATTATCTCTTCCAAATAGCGAGCTTCCATTGTGCCTCCTCATTATGGTGTTCTTTTTGCACCATTAGGTGCAATTTCTAGTTATACGAAACACAACGTATAATTCTGTTATGCACACAGGAATCATATTGAATAGTTTGCATAAAAACAACAAAATTTGAGCATACGCCTTATTTTAACCATCGACTATTTCTCCCTATCGTTGGTTTGTGAAGTGGTAACCATAGTTTATTTTATTAGGATTTTAACTAAGTGATTTCTTGTGAGAAATAATTGCAATACCTAAGACATACGTAGAAACTCCATTTTAGCTCCTTGGGAGAGTGTTCGTCGAAGGTGAGTACTTGCATCCATGGTGATTGATTGTAGGAAAGTTAGCATATATAACTCTATATCTTTTTCACCTTCGTCTAGTGGTTATTAAGGAGTTAACATCTCTCGGTGGCTATTATTTTGGAAGGCATCCTATCTCAAATTTTCAGTAACCCCGGTTTTTGGAAAAGTAGTTTTCTTGTTGAATCTTTTAGGCCCTTTTTAGTTAGTACATACTACTTTGAGTATAGTAAGCCTTAAGATTGTTCGTTTGTGTAGAATTTACATTATTATAAATAGTCCTTACACGAGTTTTTAAAGTGGATATCGCCCCAAATCATCGTTCAAGACAGTAAAGAGGAGATTCATCATAATTTATTGGTCCCACTAACGCTTATTAAACTTAAACCGAAGTGACCCAGAGCTAGAACCGACCATCCATTTTGTCAACATCATCAAAGAAGAAGAACTTCAATATGATTCTGAACATTCATTATCATCTCACAAACCAATCATAGCCTTGTTTGAAGAGTCAACTCAGTTTGACATTGGAACCCTTGAAGACCATTCTATGGATTACATGAATACACCTTTGACAAATTTTATTGATCCAGTTGTATTGGCTATCAGTCATTCATCGGTAGATCTAGCATATTTTTTCGAAATTGGAATGACACATAACACACACCTTTTGATCCTGTGTCTTTTTTCAAAAGTGCATGGATCCACACCCACCTAGCCTCCATTGGCTAAAGGATCTAAACATCAGGCCTCCACTTTGACTAACAAGACTTTTAATCTGAGTACCATTCTTGCTGGAATATCTGTGACAAGCACACCAATACAAATAGTTAACATGTCTATACCTAGTATGAATTCGACTAGAATGTTAGTGTCGGTTGGTACAATTCCGAGTTTCAATCCTAGAAGTACGCCTACTTCATCATTTGGTATACCCACTAGTGGGTTTTCTCTACCAAACATGGGTTTCTATATGGTTGGGCTGGTCAGTCACATGCGACACACACACAAGGGCGGTATATTACCAATATATGCACCAATGTATATATTAGCAGTGTATATACAAATATATACACCAGTGTATATTACCAGTGTATATACTAGTGTATATACAAGTATATACAATAGTATATACTATACTATGTATACTAGTATATACATTAGTGTATATTACTAAATGTATGTACTAGTATATACACTAGTGTATATACCAATGTGTATACCAGTGTATACACTAGTGTATATACCAGTATATGCACCTAGTATATACATTGGTCTGCTATGGTGTATATACCAATACATATACATTACTACTAGTGTATACGTACCGGTATATACACTAGTGTATACACCAGTGTATATACTAGTTAATTATACACTAGTGTATATACTAGTGTATACACCAGTGTATATACTAGTATATTATACACTAGTGTATATACTAGTATATACTAGTATATACACCAGTGTATACACTAGTATATACACTGGTGTATATATATTGATGTATATACTGGTAAATACACTGGTATATATATTAGGTTTGGAATATTAGGATCAAGAACAACTCTCAGACCCATGCACTGTATCCATAAATAAAAGGCAGGTGAATCAAAAAACAGGGAACACAACGTGGGTGTGTCAATCATACATTATACATAGTGTGCCAAATATTTGTATATACACTAAAATATGCACTAGTCTGTATACACTAGAATATATGTACTAGAATATACATATGAGTATACACTAGTGTATATACATAGTATATACACCAATGTATATAACTAGTACACATTAGTGTATATACCTAGCGTATATACCTAGTATATATACTAGTGTATACACTGGTGTATATACTAGTATATATAGTATGTGTACACCAGTGTATATAACTACTATATACACTAGTGTATATATTGTACTGTACACTAGGAATTAGTATACCACTACCTTGTCATAGACCAGGTCATTTTGTATACCACTATACAAACTTATTTTTTGGTACAAACCTCTAACTACAAATAATGCCAAGGAAGAACTCATCAAAGGTAAGGTAATTCCTATCTTACGCTAAAAATGAGAAAGTGGATGCCATTAGTATTAGAAGTGATCATGATTGTCTACTTGAAAGATCATTGTTATTGTCACCATAAGATCCTCATCCTAATTTTTATTGGCATTTCCATCAACATTCGGTTCATCATTAACCTCATCATTGTTATTCCCATTGTAACCATCACCATGCCCATTGCCACCATCATCATTTTTCACCACCACCATCTGTATCATCATTGCCCATTTTCACCATCGTCACCATCATGCTCATTGTCACCATCACCATCCCCATGCTCATTGTCACCATCACCATCATGCTTCATCATCACCATGCCCATTGTTACCATTGCCATCACGCTTCATTGTAATGCTCATTGTCAACATCACCATCAAATGTAATGCTCATTGTCAGCATCACAGTCCATTGTTTTATGCTGTCTCATTGTCACCATCACCATCCTCATCCTCATGCTCATTGTCACCATTGTTTCCCTCATAAACACTATACCCATGTATACACCAACTAATGTATATACCAACATATACACCAATGTAAATACTAGTATATAGACCACTATATATACTCGTATATACACTGGTGTATATACACAAGTGTATATATGTAATGTCCCATAAAATAGTAAAAAAAATAAAAATTCTTCTACCCGCTAGATGCCTAACATAGACTATGTATTTATAAATTAACTTCAACACTGGTAAAAGTATCGGTGCTTTGAATTCAACATTCAAGGGTTTAAGAGATTCCTAGCTAGGCAGTTTTGTCAGTCGGGTTTTCTCTGCGGAAGTAATTGTGATGAGTATGTTTTATGGAAAATTTAACCATGAAATTAAATACTAGCAGTCTCTTTTCTCTTGTATGGTCTAAATGCATGTTAAAAATGTAAATTGTTTAAATGTCATCCTCAGGTAAGATGGACCTGATGAGAGGAGTTGAGATACCTTGGAACCCTGGGGTTGATTTATGCAACCTTTAACAGAGTAGCTGAGAGGTAAGGTGTGAATGTTGAGACCTGTTGACTTACTTAGCGATGTCGCTAATGCATAACTACTTTTCATGTTTCTGTAGGTGCACTATGGTAACTCCCTATTAAACCACTTTTACTTAATAATTCCCCTCAAGGTTACACATCCATTTTGCATAACTCAAAAAGGGGCTATGGACTTTCCATTTGGTAATTAACCAAGTAATGAGGAATTTTTGCAACTATACAAAAGTGGATAACGATTTGAGTCCTATCGTGTTAGGTGGAAGTATTAACGGCACAAGTGTTTTTCACATGGCCCATGGTCAGCTGGACATTTGGGGTTTTAACGAGGGTTTGCACCAAGTTGATCCTTTCGTGTATTTTCCTGGTGGACGAGAGGAAGCTTTAGCTGAGTGTGGGATGTCTACGCCTGGCCTGATCTATGCTCATGTCCAGGGTATCGTTGGTGGTCTTATGAGGTAATGTAAACATAAACGTCTTACCAGATGACTCATTCAATATGAAAACGCTGTGGTTTCTCAGTTTTCAACTTCCATGTTTAATTAAAAGTACAGGTTCTAACTTATATTGGCTTCCTCTATTGATAGGTATGGTGGATGGTGCAAATATCTACGTTGGGCCAAATGGGGACCAATACGAACTACGTTTGGGCATTGGACTGGTAAGTCTAGTGTTCTTTCAACCCTTCACGCCTACCTATCTCGGTTGTGGGAGAAAGCTCTATTAAGATTGTATTGGGGAGGCTTCGTGATGCCTTTGGAACACTCGAGTTTTGGAGTCTCAAATGTGGTTTCCTTTGGTTGGACCGGGTGTTGGAATATCGTTGTAATTAATATTTTGATGAGCTAAACTTTTGAGGGTTTCCATATTTACAGTAGGTTTTAACAATTTGGTCCTGGGTAGTTTTAATGGTACTCGTACTTGTGTAAATATGAGTTTTGAAAAGAATATTTTCCTCTGCATTGTGACGTCCCTCCCCAATAATGAAAAGACATTATGTTTGATTTTTAAATATATATATATATTATTTTATCATTTTGAGATTATTCAATAAGGGGGCCAGATGAGAAATCGACTGATTTAAGTCCTAGGAGGACTGTTGTAAGAAAACAATTTTTATTATTTTTAATATAAGGATGAGCAGGAACAACCAAGTTAAATGAGGAGATCATGCATGGAGAAGTGGGGGACAAGTTAGAGTTAGCCTCTGGGAAACCAGAACAGGTGTCAGAAGTGTATTTAAGACACTAGACACACCCTGAAAATCAGGGATTTAATTAGCTGCGAAAATTCCATGAGGAACTGGATGCTAATGGTAAGACCTAGGCAAAACTATAAAGGGATGGCATATGTGAGGAGGCAGGACACTGCTGAGTATGCCGGAGAGAATTATACTTGATGCGTGAGCACTCTGTGTTAGGCAAGGGATTCAGGAAACGCGACTGAGTTTGAGGCTAACTGTCCACACTTTTCATGCATGCATCTGGCTCGGGGGTGATTACGGACAGACTTGGTGTTTGTATCTAATCTATGGTTGGGAGGAACGTGGCTGTTCCTGCTACATTCGGTTTACAAGTTTCAGGTTTTACTTTAAGTTCAGACTCTTCAGTATTTCCTATTATTTTATTTCTGCCAAATAGGTTATAATAGTTTTGATCAATTAGTTTGTTTCTTATGAATTCTTATCTTGAATAAGCTAATATGAGATTTTATTTCCATTACGAATTATCTGAATATGAGTTTATATTTCAATTACGAATTCTCTGAGCGATTATAAAAAAAATCGGGATTTCTATGGAATTATTTTTGTAAAGATCTATAGTTGAGGATTAATGATAATTTTGTATAGTTTTACTTTGTCTATATCGATATGCAATTCGAGAAGTTAAACTCTGGGCATTCAGTGAAATTTATCTAAACTATATTCGTTATTGTTATTCTACTGAATCTCATTTTTTATTGAATGAGAACCTGGGAATGATCTTATTGGAATTTAGTCGTTTTCTTATTAATATTGTTAAGGTGAGTGCATGGTATGGATCGGGACTCTACGATTCCTACTCGGCACTCATCAAAAGAGAAAGATATACCGACTGTGTATTATAAATACATATATAACCAGAGGATTCATATTTTTATGGGCAAAATCCTTCACGAAAGCAATAAGAGCATGTTACAGGCAGCTATATGTCAGCTTAACGCTTGATCCATACATAGACAGGAATTAAAACACGATTTCATCCACCATGCAGACCCTAAAGAATAGAGCCAATATCTACAGTTATTCTCATCGAATCTTAAATCTTATATACAAAATATAGATACAGAGGATTTCAGTTGTGAGTTTAATTAGTATAGGTAATTAGGGTTTTTCATTCAAACTAAAATGGATAACCTGGGATCACCGTCGGCCTTGTGTGGATAACCTAACGACTTCAACCATTTACAAAAGAACATTAAATTTTATTTCTCAGGCAATGATTCACCATATTCCGATTCTTCCATCCTAGTTACATTTTGGGTTGTATGATTAGTAGTAAACCCATTTAGTAAGGGAAGATTCCTTTTCAAGTAGACGCATAGCTTACAGTAAAATGATTTCTGTGATTTATATAATTCTACCTTACCATCTAGCAGTCGGTAGAACAAAACTGAAAGAAGTTCAAAGTATACTTATCATGGAACCCTCAGTATTTGAACTCTACGCGAGTCCCAGCTCGGATTCCAGTAAAAGAATATGATTACAAACAATAAATATTGCAGGCAGAAGGTATTAAATTAAACCTAGCATTGAAGCCCAAACCATAGACAAGTTCTTCCACATTGAAGAAATGGCGAGTTCCAGTCACAGGGTTCAAGCGAAAACTTTTCAAACAATAAACGTTTATGCAGAAACTATTACATTAAAACCTTGGCATTGAAGCTCAACATCCTAAACGAACTGATAAGTTCTTCCAAAAATTTATATACTGCTAAAACCAGATTCTATTAACATCGACAAAGGTTTGATGCGAAGAAAATTCTTCCATGCAATGCTGGAGTTTGTATGGAGCGATGCCTGCTTACCAAAAGGAGTAGACCCAAATCGCCAGCACCTGAATGACTCGATAAAACCTTCCACTGAATCAACAAAGACATTAGTAGCTGGAAAGAGAACATCTATGTATGGAATTTTAAAATAAATACGTGTCTTTTACCTTTGAGACCAAGTTACTGGTCACGGCTCGTTCATACTATCCACGAGAGTTACCATCCAACTCTGCGACGAGGGTTTCATCCTTACAAAGAACCATCAAGCAAAGACTGGTGCATTATCTCCACTGCAAACTTTCATCTTTTACCAGCGCAGTTACATGAGCTCACAACAATGGTGCTTCGTTCCATACTGGAGAGGCATTTTAACCATGCCGAATGGAGACCTGAGAATTTTAATCTTTAACAAGTGTGTCTAGCTTGATCAAAACAGGAACCGATGCTAATTACGGAAGGTTATTGTCACCTCCTCATTTAAGACGATTTAATAAGAGTCACATGGCTCAGTACCATGCTGAGTTTGCTGGTATCCATCGAATACCCCATCTGGAACTGTGATCCATCAATTCAATGGACAGTTTAAATGTTTCAGGTACCACTGCTGGAAATGTCAAATCCCAGCGTAAGGCTTTAGACTGTAGGATAGTCGAAAGATTTCAACCTTAGTTCCGAGCTAGAGTATGGAAAGGAAACTTTACAACAGGTAACTTTAGCCTAGTTATCACATTGTGGATAACCGTGGTATAATATCACAGTATTGGATTTACCTTCGAAGGGTAAACCTTCCTAGAACTTAAATAAAGTCTTTCATTGCTAGAACATACTATCCCTTTCGCGGCCATTAATTCATATAGTTAAGATGGTCTATACATGTCATGTATTTCAATGGAAGGTATGCCGAACATTCATATCCTAAGGAATGAATTTAAATGTTTTATGAAATCAAGTGTACTCAACATTCCATTGTCACAGCTTGTCAAAAGTACCATGTGTTCTAAAAAAATTCATGGAGGAATTTTATACCAAAGTGGAATGCATTGACCTCACAACCTACACCTACAGTATGAAGTAAACAAAGAACTGAAGGCCCACATCATGTTGTGGGTAAACATGCATGTGGAGTCACATTTAATTAGTAACTCATTTCTGCGTCAATGAAGAAATCCCGATGGTATAGGTGTACCTGCAAATTAAGTATGGAGTGTTGTTAGCTGTAGCTAAGTAAGCGGCATGTCAACCATAAATACTCCTCTAACTAGTAGGAAGAATTACAAGAGACAGAATTTAAGCTAGTTTAGCATACGAATGTAATATTTATTTTCAATGTGTGTTCACATAGATCCGATTGATGTTTATTCACAGTAAGGAGAAAGAATAACAATTTTTTTTTTTTTATGGAGATTTCACATGCATTCATTTATGGAGCTCGTTTTGATGTTTGTAATGAGAAATGGACTTCTGCATTTTCTTTCCTATGAGACCAAAATGGATGCATAAATAAATTATGGTCACTGTGTTTTAAATGGTGCTCTGTAAGTATGAATCTCTGGTGGAAATTCGTTTGTCCAATCGATGGGGTCCATGCTGTTAAGTGAAACTCGTTTCAGCTTTGTTCTTCTAAATGGATTTTCTGTATTCGTTGATGCCGGTGGTACTTCTGTCAATTGTCTAGTTTATTAAATGTAACCTAAGCATTTGAGTTGCTCCCATGGTTTGATATCCCGACCTGTGGATGGTAAATTAAAAAGTATGGGGGGGCACCTATCGTTTTGCTATGGGATTCGATTCTTGAACTGGGAGAGGAGCCCGTCGGGGTCTTATAAGTTTAAAATGTAAATTGCAAAGTCTGAGTTGTGATTTTAAGAACTCGTAACCCTTGTATACCTGTTGCAAATTCATTGTGGTAGATACTGGGTTGAATGATGGTTAAATAATAGGTAGCAGTCCTGTTTGAAATGGCTCGATGAGGAAATCGTGGTCACCTTAGCCTGCGTGTTGTTTTGTTTAACGTTTTGATTTCTGGAAGTCTAAATAATAGAACATTCAATTCTACCTACGATTTCATGTTTATTGTCTGCAAAAATGTTTGAAAGGAATATATGGTAGCTAATGTAGAGAATGATACGGTTGTTGTGAGCTTGCGATTCTTAATGTGTAATACTGCTAAGAGTTTCGATGGCTGGCTCGTTGCATTTGCTAAATCTATTCGGTGATTTTCAAGAGCAGAAAGAAAATAATTAAAAGAAAAGAAAGGTAACCCTAACTCTAAGATCGGTCTACTGTATGCAACGATTTCGTCTTTCTACCTAGGGTTAGTAGTTAGAAAGGGAAAGTCGTGTATATTGGTTGGAGTTACTATGTAAATATAATTCTAAGTAAGTTCTCTTCAAGGTTTTAAGAGCCCTTGAGAGTTTTCGATACATAGTCCAATACCTTTGCTAGACCCGGTCTTTATTAAGGGGTAATAAAAGAAATAAAGGTAGAAGTAGACCCTGTACTATGAATTGGTAAAACGATTCTAACTAGAAAACATAATTATTTTTAAAGGAGTAATAACCCTAGCTTAGGAAACAGTATGGAAACAAAAGGAGAAATGCACATTGATAAAAGTCATTCGAAAAGAAATGATAAGGTTCCTAAATTTCTGTTGGTGTGATGTCTAGCATAGGCTAGCTACGCTAGACCTACTAGACCCTCCACTGGTTTCTGGGCCGAACCTCTGAGTTGATAATATTTGGGTTAAGAATTAAAAAGAGTGCTGAAACATCAATTCTAGTCTAAAAGCCTAACATCTACTATGACTAGAAATGGGAAAATTAATACCACATACCTTGTTGCTTTGGAACTTGATCCTTTCCTGTAGAAACCTGCACACTCAAACAATAATTAATGCATAAACGTTTGAGCTTAGATGACCTGTTATACCGATTTCTTAGTTGAATAACTTTGGGGCTACCATGTTCCTCCCAACCATGACCCTTAGACTGTTCCCAGTTCTAACTGGATCCCCCCGAGCTGGTTCCAACATGCAATAAGAGATAGAGGCCCTATGTTCACTGTTGGTTCAGATATGGAAAATTATATGGGACTGCTTCATTTATTGGAGCGGAGAATTCTCTCTAATTACCATAACAGAATGATAATGAAAAAGATGCCCTTAAACTTGGGATCTTCCCTCTTTAAGTAGGGGAGTCTTGAAATATGGCTGTTTGAATAATTATTTAGTTTCTTTAAGTTAAATAATTAATATTCTTTTAAAAGATATATTTATCAAATATCTAGTCCTTGTTGAACTAGGACTTTTCATTTGTTTTAACTAGAAGTGATTTTAAATAAACTTTCTCATAATAATAATACTACTTACACTTCCTACCTTAACATTATTAATAATATTTAATTATTTTGCAGCCAACTATGCATAACTATATGCAATAAATATTTTTATAAATAAATAATTAACATCATTATTATTAAAGCTTTTAATAATAATATGTAACTTTGAGACTTTTATGCATGTTATTCATAAAAGGCTGCTCTTAGTAAATCCATACCTTAAGTCAAGGTACTTATCTTTTATTTAATTATGTATCTTCACATGATTATTATTTTAACATTAAGGACAAGGTCCAATTCTTTGGATGGTCTTTTGATAAGCTTGGATAGGTACCTCTAGTCTCTCTCTTGCATGTTGGATTTCGTCGTTTAACATGGTAGTTCCTGCAGTATTTGATGATAGATACAAGAGGAATCATTTAACCAAATTAAATAAATGTGATGCAAGTAGAAGTGGTATTTAGAGTCTCTCCGACTCAACACTTTGATATCTAGTAACCCCGAGCTCTCTTCTGATCCTTTTAACTCAACACTTTCACATGGGCGTTACACTAGTGCAATTCTAGAGCTTCATGCTCAACACTAGTGCTACAATGTGGTTGTAAGGCACATCTAGAATATGCAAGTGGACTCGGATCCGGTATTCATTTATCAAGCTTGGAGTGCTCCAGGGCTTATGCTCAACACTCAATGTACATCAGGGCTTACTCCCAGTACATAATCATTCCTCTAGGTACATTAGGGCTTCTTCCCAGTACGTAGGTCATCTGTGTGTTTCTGAGTCCACGCTCAACACACCACATAAGTCAATCATTAAAAATCATAGCTCTGCATAGTAAGTAACAAAAAGTTCATCTCAGTATATTCGGGCTTTTACC
This sequence comes from Larix kaempferi, assembly GCA_027924585.1. Taxonomy (NCBI): domain Eukaryota; kingdom Viridiplantae; phylum Streptophyta; class Pinopsida; order Pinales; family Pinaceae; genus Larix; species Larix kaempferi. The sequence continues at coordinate 14,274,822 of BSBM01000437.1, read as the reverse complement.
CACATCATATGCCAAAGAACAAAATCAAAACATTAGGGCTTCAGTGCCCAATATATATAATCGAATAATGGAGTCAGTGAGGGTCCATGCCCAATATGTCAATCTATAACAAGAGTAAATCATATGCACTAGGGATTATGCCCAATAATCAAACTACATCATATGTGTTGGGGCCATGGCCCAATATAACATCAAAAATAGTTAGTTCAAAATTCAGGATATTACATCCCTCCCCGCTTCGAAACAATACCGTCCCGGTGTTCTTAGGGACTAAGAATGAGGTCATGAAACAAGGCGGGGTCTGCCTCTTTCATGGATGTCTCATTCTCCCAAGTATCCTCCTCTGGTCTGAAGTGCCTTCATTGCACTTTCAGTTAGATAATGGTCCTTCTCCTAAGCTGCACCTCTCTCTTGTCCAGAATGTGGAGTGGTTCTGGCGTGAGCTCCCCTTCGGGCTCCACTTGTAATAAGGACCAATCAATAACATGCTTGGTATCGTATACATATTTCTTTAATAATGAAGCATGAAAAACATTATGAAATTTTATATGAGCTAGTAAGGATAACTCATATGCCACTGGGCCCTTCTTGGCCAATATTTCAAAAGGTCCACAAAACCTTGGGGCTAGTTTTCCGCAATGTCCTAAGCTCAACGAGCTTCGTTTCACCTTTATTTTTAGAAACACATGTTCATCGACTTGGTAGTCTTTGTCTTTCCTCTTCTTGTCTGCATAAATCTTTTGGATGTCCTATGCTTCTTTCAAGTTTAGTTGTACCTTGGAGACTAGTTTTTCCAAGTCTTTTAGTAGGTCGGGTCCTAGCATAAGTCTATCTACCGGACTGTCCGAAGTCACGGGTGTTCGACATTTCCTGCCGTAGAGTACCTTGAAAGGGCTAATTTTGGCCGAGGTTTGATAACTGTTGTTGTAAGCAAATTCTGAGAGGTGTAAATAGTCTTCCCACTTTGTGGGGTTGTTCATGACATACATCCTCATCATGTCCTCGAGAATTTGGTTTACTCGTTCTTTTTGTTCGTCGGTTTGGGGGTGGTATGCAGTACTAAACTGTAATTGTGTCTCTAAACCATAGAATAATGCTCTCCAGAAGTTTCTAGTGAACTTCACGTCTCGATCGGAAATGATTTCCTTTGGTATCCCATGCAATTGAAAGATCTCCTTCAAGAAGATGTCTGTGATGTGTACAACTTTGTGGGTAGATTTCACTGGTATGAAATGTGTTGCCTTGGATAACTTGTCCACCACTACAAAGATGGAGTCATTCTATTTCTTACTCTTGGGTAAACCCGTAATGAAGTCCATACTTATTACCTCCCACTTCAATTCTAGAATGGGTAGAGGTTATAGTAAACCGGAGGGGTGTTGGTGTTTTGCTTTGGCCAGTTGGCACTCCTTACATTTCGCAATGAACATGGCAATGTCAGCTTTCATCTTAGGCCAAAAGTAGTGCTTCTTTACTGCCAATATCATCTTTTGATATCTGAGATGCTCTAAATAGGGTTTCTGGTGAAATTGAGTGAGGATGTTTGATCTAATGTCTCCACTCTCTGGGACGTAAAGTCTCTCTTTTGACCACAATAGTCCCGACTCGTCTATCTTATATTCCTTTTGTTGCTGTAATAATCTTTCTTCGTGGATCTTTGCAAGGATTTCGGTGTAGTATCGGTCACTCTTACTTTCCGTTCAAATCATGTTGTGCAAGGCTGAGTCGCTTTGACTCACTGTGACTTCATAAATCATATGTGCTTATTGGCTCAAGGCATCTGCAATCTTGTTTTCCTTGGTTTTTATGTGTTTTAGTTCGAAATGGTACTTGCTAAGGAAGGCTAACCACCTGTCCTGCCTAGCATTTAGGTCAAGTTGACCGAAGAGATACTTCAAACTCATGTTGTTTGTCATCAGTAGGAATTTATTTCCCATAAGGTAGTGTCTCCACATCTTCAGAGTGTGGATGATGGCAAGTAGTTTGAGGTCATGCGTAGGGTATTTCTGCTCATGTTCTTTCAATTTCCTTGATTAGTAGCATATGTCAAAATTGTCTTGCATAAGGAGTCCCCCAAGTCCTTCCTTTCTTGAGTCCGTGCAGACAACGAAGTCCCCATTGGGGTCCGCAATTCGTAAAATCGATGCACTAATCAATAGTTGCTTCAACTTCTGAAAGCTTTCTTCGCACTTGGCTGTCCAGATGAACCCATTTTCCTTCTTCTATAAGGAAGTCATGGGGCATGCAATTCGCGATAAGTTCTCAATGAAGTTTCGGTAGTAACTGAATAAACCTAAAAATGATCTTATATTGAATATGCACGTAGGTGTGGGCCATTCTTCAATAGCTTTGACCTTTTCGGGGTCGACTCTTATTCCGTTTTTGGAAATGATATGTCCTAAGTATTGAATCCGGGGCTTGTAGAAATCACACTTACTAAACTTGGCGTATAGTTGGTGTTCCTATAATATTCGTAAAACAATTCGGAGGTGTTCCTCATGTTCTACTTTGTTCTTGGAGCAGATCAAAATGTCGTCAATAAAGACTAGAACGAACTTATTGAGGTATTTACTAAATATGCTTTTCATCATACACATAAAATTGGCTGGTGTGTTTGTCAACCCAAAGGGCATCACTACAAACTCGTAGTGGCCGTAACGGGTCCGAAATGCGGTTTTGTTGATATACTCATCATGGATTCTCACCTGATGGTATCTGGATCGTAAGTCGATCTTTGAGAAGATCTTCGCTCCTCCGACTTGGTCAAACAAGTCGTCAATTCTAGGGAGTGGGTAACGGTTATTAATGGTCATTTATATTAGTTGGCGGTAGTTGATGCACATCCGCATCATTTTGTCTTTCTTTTTGACAAAGAGTATTCGTGCTCCCCAAGGGGACACACTCGATTGAATGTACCCTTTGTCTATTAAATCTTGTAATTGAAGCTTGAGCTCCACCAATTCTGGTGTGTTCATGTGGTAAGGAGCCTTGGAAGATGGTATTGACCCGGGTGTTAGTTCAATGAAAAAGTCTAAGTTTCGTTTGGGTGGTAATCCCGGTTGTTAGCACTCGAAATATGCTAAGCTTTGAAGAGGGTTTTTTATGAAGGAAAAGAATTGAAGGAGTGAGACCATTCCTCAAAACAAGCCAAACTCCCAGGTCACACCACCAGTGTAAATGATCAGAGCTAAATATAGTGGATTTGATAAAAAGAGAGAATATTCAAAGATCTAGGTTTCCATGGTGATCGGGGGACTAATGGCAGGCTAATACGCCAGCAACAAACAAAAGTATGTAGGGATGGCACAAATTAAATGGCCCCGGAGATCTACGGCCCTGAGATTTTTGCGCAAAGATTAAGTGGAAATTTCACAGGCGTAGAGGAAGTGTTAACCAATGGGAAAATTCCTAAAGAAATCAACGGCGTAGATTGACAGAAACGAAGATCTACGGTAAAAAATGGATGGCGCTAATCTAATGTGCACGGAAAAGGGTTGCGTTCCAAATCATCGCGATTGGATTAAGCGTCGCACTCTTTGAAATGGCATAGATCTAACGGAGATAGATCAACAGACCAGAACAACAGCGTTGATTTTAATCATTGGCATGTTAAGCATGCCCAAAATCGCCGCGGTCGGTAAAGACGCATCATCCAATGGTCAAGTTTGGAGCTATGTGTCGCAAAATGGAAAGCCACGGAGGATGAAATCTACGGTCCTGATCCAATCACGAGTTTTCACAGGTGAAATACATCTTTGCTGCAAATCAATGACGGCCACATGGGCTGAGCCACCTCAGCGCCGTCAGATGTCTTTTTTGTATGGCCTGAAAAGCATCGTCAAATGTGTCTTGCGTCATTCCTATCCTCAGTCATCATACTAAATCATTTGGAAGGTCTAAGTCCGAGAATCATAGCGGAATGATTCACATGGAGATGCCATCATTATCTTTCGTTATAAGCCTAATTCACTAGACTCGCAACTTACGTCCAATTCTGAAAAGGTGGCAAGTTCATCTATTCAGATATTTTGCAGTTAGTATAAAAAACATGGAGAAAGATCAGGGAGCCAAAATAGTAGTTGTACCAGAGCATGTATTATCTGAGATGGAGGAGGAGCATACTCCTCTACCTCCTTTGGTTTTCGACCATGTGGAAGACATTTCCGTTAGAAAACCAGAAGATCCCAAGAAGCGACAGGGGTGTTGGAGTTTTCAGCAGCAGAAAGGAAAGGAAGAAATCCATGAAGAGGACGAGCAAAAAATCCCCCAGGAGGTGGACATTATCAAGGAATTAATACTCCCCACTAAAGAGATGCCCCTTGCTCCCCCACCGAAAGAAACCCAAACAAAGGCTTCCTTCTACGTAGATGATTTTCTTAATTGGTATGATTAGGTGAAAACCAGGACTTAGGTGACAACGTTCTTACATTATCTGCATCTCACCACCCAACAAGTCAGTTTTTTGGCTACATAAGTATATTCCCTGTCTCCAATTTTTGAAAAGACTTAGGTGGTTTGTAAACCCATTTTTGGAAATCCGTTATGGCTGTGGCGGGTCTGTTATTTGTAATTGTTCATTTCTACAGTGTGCTGTCACGAGGGGTAAAAACACACCCGGTAGGCAGCAATTCAGTCTTAGATATTTCTGATGTTCAGGTTAAGAGCTCAAAGGTATCAACTGAGTAATTAGCGAGATGGAATTGTTACCTTTTTGTTTTGTTTTTGTTCACGTAGTTGGGCATATAGTAAAATAGGACAATAAATGTAAAAATGCGGTTAGGCCTATACCGCCTGTGTCTGTTTTGAAGTTGTAATGGCGAATATGCCTTGATTAGCTGTCGATTAGGTTTCCAAGTACATTGCAACCATTTTCTGTTCAAGAAAGAGCCTAACCTAGAGCTCGAAGGGAATCTATAAATTCATTGTAATTGAAGACATAAGGGTTGAAAATCTTAGTTGAAAAACTTTTGGAATTTTGAGAATTAGTTTGTAAGACATTTTGAGCTGTTTAATAAAGTTTGCAGAGCCGAGCCTGCGCTTTTTGAGGGATTCTTGTGTAATTGGTCTGGTAGTCTGTCTTTCTTTTTCCTATGTTAATTGTGCCTATTTCATTGTTATTTCCAGTTTGTAATATTTCTTCATACTTGGTGCAATGTAGTAGTTAAGTGAAATTCATAGAAATTATGCTCTGCTTAATCTTATTCCAAGTATTTCACCATTATCTTGCTAAAGTTGGTGTAGGATTCATCATCATATGCCTTACATCAATGGATCGTTCTTTTCTCTTCTGTTTCACCAATTAAAAATCTCTTTGACTACTAGATTCTTAATACCTTGCCCCTGTGTGAATGCATTCGCAGAGCCTTTGTGAATAATTTTTAAGGTTTGTTTAATGTGACTCCATTTCCCAAATATAGATTCATATGTTTCAGCCAAACGACGTTTCAAATCATTTTCATTCTAGCAGAAATCTGATCTTCTATGTATGTTGTAATTGAATATCTTGAATGATGAATGATGGTGTATGTTTTCATTGTTGACACCTTTGATTATTTTAGTTTTTCATGATTTTATGGAGAGAGCCCTCTCTATTTGTGTTGGATCAGTAGCTCAAGATAAATATTGGTTAGTGGTTACACCGAATTGCCTTTTCTCACAACCTTGGGGGTTAATTTGGGTGTTAACAAATTGGCGCCATTGCGGGGGATGTGATTTTTTTATTATCCCTGGGGGAACGACAAAGGATTCCGAAGATTCAAAGAAAGGAGAGATCCCTGCGGGAAAACAAAGATTTCCAAATGTTTAGAGGGTTGTGCTTTTTGCCCTGGAGACTCCACTCGTAAAGATCTACATTCAAGAAAGACTCCACTGGGGAAGATCGACGAGACAAGTTCATTTCTAAAGAAATCTCAAAAATGACATCCCGGCCTCAAGAAAGATCCATATGAGAGGTAATCCTATTTCCGAAATCCTGTTAAGTGTGGAAAATCCAAAAATATTACTTAGACATAAGACTAGAAAGGATAAAGCTAGTACTTCTAGCATTGAAAGAATTGGGTTTAAAAAGGAGATACCTGTTTTTCAAGAATTGGATATAGAGATAGATATTGGGAAGCCTTTGCCAAGATCGAGATCTAAGTCTTATCTAAGCCTAGGTGAAGAAGGTCTGAATGCACCTGAGTCCTATTTGTTAGATCCTATCTGGCTTAAGTTGCAGAATATTATCAAAGTCGAAAGAGCTAGACCTGGTTTTCAGATCCCTCAACCTTATACCACAATCTCTGCAAATAATCCTGCCCAGAATATCCATCCCCAAGCTCAAAATACACCTAGACCCATGGCTACTAGATTCGCACCATTGGCCCTACCAGCTGTTTTGCATGACCTCCCTCCAAACTATGGCCAGAGAATCGTCTCCTATGATGGAGAGGGAGGTTTTTCCGCCAGACAACATGTAGACAGATTTGAGGATTTTATTGATTTGGAGGAAGTAGATCATGATGATGCTAAGATGAGGTTGTTTGCTTAGAGTTTATTTGGAGAGCCCAAGAAATGGTTTAGATAGTTGCTGAATGCTTCTATCAATGATTTTGAAGCCTTTAAGACATTGTTCTTAGAGAGGCGGGAAACGATAGGGAATCCTGCCCTAGTATTGTCCTAGTACAACCATCTAAAGGAAGGAGGTTTTGAATCTATTCATGAGTTTTCTTCTAGATTTATGAGGGCCTATAATTCTATTCCAGATGACCTAAGACCCTCAGTAGGTGCTGCAAAGCTCCATTACGTAGATGTCTTTGATGGATATTTCTCATGTACATTAAGAGAGAGAAAATACGCCACCCTTCCTGCTATGCTAAAGGATGCAATAGAGGTGGAAGCCAACATGATGGCTTCAGGGAAAATAAAGGGCAAAACAGAAGCAGATAAAAAGAAGCAAGAAACCCAAGCGTCTACATCCTCCTCTTCTAGTGACGCTAAGTTTGATACTATGATGAAAACCATGGAAAAGATGATGGATAGGTTATCCATGGAAAATAAACCTCCTGCTAGAGAGCAACCTGAAAATCAAATAAGAAACCTAACTTTAGAAGGCCACCCCCTCCAAGAAATACAAGGAATCAAGAAGACCACCAAATAAGGCCTCCCTTCCCTTCAAATTTGGTGGATGAAGAAGGACCTGAAGACCGTGCTGGAGACCAAATCCATCTCTTTGACACCCTATCCCACAAAATACATTTAACCCAAAGGGAACATGACTTTTTCACCAAGGGGAATGCTAGCAAAGCTGCTGAATTTTATTATGAGCAGTACCAAATGGGTTACATGAATGTTGTAGATGACATCCAAAGAAAGATGAAGTTAAGAAACAGGGATATACCAATAAGTGAAGGGAAGTATGCCCATATTCAGCTCTCCAAGACTCAACAGAATATGGAAAAGCTAAAAGAAAAACAACCAGAAGTTGTTGCAAAGAAAACCTCAGAAGATAAGGGGCAACATTCTAAAGAAGTTAGGAAAGCAGAAGTCACTGAAGTAGTGAGGCTAGCTTCATCATTCAGTCAGAAGGCTGAACTATCCAAGGTGAATATCTCTATCCCCTTAAATGAGTTGTTAAGAAACAATGAATATAGGGAATAGATAACTAGCATGGTAAAAGGACAGGCAGATGGTCCGCGGGACATGTTGGAAGTAACAGATGATGCCCCCACTATAATTTTTGGTTCCAAGCTGGAAGAAACAGATGATGAAGAATTCCCTCCCTTTTATTTGAGTTTGAATATCCATGGTAAGTTATTACATAATGCCCTGATAGATTCTGGGGCTTCACACAACTTAATGCCAAAATCAGTGGTGGATCAGTTGGGGTTAGAAGTCACCAGACCCTACAAAGAACTATATTCTTTTGATTCCAGAAAGGTACCATGTTTGGGTTTGATTAAAGATGTAGTAGTGACCCTTGCCCAAATTTCAGCCAAGAACATTATGATGGACGTAATAGTGGCTGAGGTGCCTGCTAAGTTCGGGATGTTGTTGTCAAGGTCCTGGGTAAAAAAGTTGAAGGGAACCATGCAGATGGACTTATCTTATGCCACTATACCACTTTTTGGATGCAATAGAAATCTATATAGAGAGAAAAGAATGGCCTATGTGGTTAGCAGTGATGACAAACCTGAAAATCACCCCATATATGTTGTAGACACAGACATAGGTTCCTCCATTTTCTTCAATGATGGTCCACATACTGATCTTGTACCCCCATCTTTCCACGAAGTCAAGGAAGACAAGGAGTTTGCAACAAGGTATGAAGCCTCAGAGAGGCAGAAAAATGAGGAAGGGTTGTGGAAGATGTACTTTGATGGATCACTGAGCAAGAATGGTGTTGGTGTAGGGGTTTGGATCATACCTCCAGAACAAGAGTCCAGAGCCCTATCATACAAGCTAACTTTCGTGTGTACTAATAATGTGGCCGAGTATGAAGTTCTACTCCTGGGACTAAGAGCTTTGAAAGATTTGGGAGCAAAAAGGATACATGTTTTTGGAGGTTCAGAATTGGTGGTCAATCAAGTAAATGACAGTTATCAGGAAAAAAACCGCAGGATGAGGGCCTATAGAAATGAATTCTGGGATATGTTTGGGAACTTTTTCACCAAACACAAGATATGGGTGATCCAGAGATTTGAAAATAAGGTGGCAGACTCTTTGGCCACCACTGCTGGTGGTTTTAAAAATCCTATTTTCTCTCAAGAAAAATATGAGGTGGCAGTGGTGAACAGGCCATCTATCCCAGACAATGCTAAATACTGGCAAGTATTTGAAGATGATTTACAAATTAAAAGATTTTTGGAATTGTCTGACGAGTTTGCTAATGTTCAGATTGATGCTGAAAATGAGAACATAGAAGGATTGATGGACCAGGAGCAATCAAAGGGTGAAGAAAGAGAAAGCAAGCAATGGAAAAATGTGTTGGGTGGGAAAGATATCGTTCAATTAAAGAGTAATTATATCCCCAAAGGATTGATACCCCTGGAGAGGATGTTTGACCAGAATGATGTAGCAAAAAACATGAAGTTTGAACCTCCCAGAGATGTGGTAGAAGACCAAAACTTAGGTACTAAAGAAGAGCCTCGGATGGTAAACTTGTCTAAGAAGCTACATACTAAAAAGGAGCAATATGTAGAGTTGATGAAAAAATATGCTACTGCGTTTGGGTGGAGTTATGAAGAACTAAAGGAATATGATACCTCTATAATACAACATTCTATTCCAATCAAACCAGGAGAGAAACCTTTCAAGCAAAAGTTAAGGAGGATAAACCCTAAACTGGTGCCTATGATAGAAAAAGAGATCAGAAGATTATTTAATGCAAAAATCATTGTCACCTTGAGATTCTCTCAGTGGATAGCAAATCTAGTTCCTGTAAGAAAGAAGAATGGTGAGATTAGAATTTGTATATATTTCAGGAACATGAACAGAGCTTCACTAAAGGATAATTACCCCCTGCCTAAAATGGAGCATATCTTACAAAAGGTAGTAGGGGCAGAAAGGATCTCTACTATGGATGGTTTCTCCGGATACAATCAAACCAAGGTCTTCCCTGAAGACCAAGAGAAGACCACTTTTATCACTCCTTGGGGTACTTTCATGTATGCGAAGATGCCTTTTGGGTTGATGAATGCAAGAGATACCTTCCAGCAGGCGATGGCCATAGCATTCGCTGAAGAAAATGATAAGTTCATGGTTGTATACATGGATGATATAACAATGTATTCAAAATCTGATGAAGAGCACCTGAAGCATTTGGAACAAGTTTTTAAGAAATGCATAAAATACGGTATTTCCCTTAACCCTAAGAAATCACATTTTGCATTAGAAGAAGCTTAGCTCTTGGGTCATATTATTTCCAAGGAAGGTATCAAGATCGACCCTGAGAGGGTTAGTGCCATTCAGAAAGTTGTGGAGCCAAGAAGCAAAAAGGAGGTGCAGTATTTTATCGAGCAAGTGGGCTTTCTGAGAAGGTTCATTCCGAGTTTTGCAGAAATTATGATGAATATTACCAATATGTTAAGAAAGGAAAATCAGGTAAAGTGGGCTGAGGAAGCAAGAGATTCATTCAAAGGAATTAAGAATGCTATCACTGAATCCCCGGTATTAGCCAGTCCATATTTTTCTAAATAGTTTTTGATCTTTTCTTACGCTTCAGAGCATACAATAGCAGGAGTGCTGTTACAGAAAAATGCCCAGAACGCTGAACAACCAATTGCTTTTTTCAGCAAGGTGTTGAGAGATGCAGAACTGAAATATGATAGCCTGGAAAAGCAGGCTTATGCCTTAATCAAGTCATTGAAATATTTCAGGGTTTACATCCTCCACTCACACATCATTTCTCATGTCCCAAACAGTGCTGTGAAGGGTATCCTCACCCAAGCAGACCTTGAAGGAAGAAGAGCCAAATGGATTGTTGTATTGCTAGAGTACAACCTCAAGATAAAACCTACCAAACTGGTAAAGGGGCAAGGGTTGGAAAAATTAATGACCAAAGCCAACTGTGATTCTTTGCAATTAAACTTCTTACAAGATTTTTCAAATCAGCTGGATGTAGTAATACAGGTGAGGTTAAAATTCTCTGCATCCCCTTGGTATGCTGACATTGTGTATGTATTACAAAACTTACAAGCTCCTCCAAGGTTAAACAAGAGCAGGGCTAGAGCTATGAAACTAAAGGCTACGAAGTATTGTATTATGAATCAATTTTTGTATTGGAAGGATCCTGGAGGTGTGTTGCTCAATTGATTGCTAGAGGAAGAGGCTAAACACACAAAGGAATAATTCCACAAGGGAGATTGTGGTGGACATCATTCCTGGAAGGTAACAGTCAACAAAATATTGAGGGCTGGTTTCTACCGGCCTAACATGTTTTCAGATGTATATAAAGAAACTATTGCTTGTCACCAGTGCCAGATTTTTTAAGGAAAAAGAAAGGTTGTTTCACTACCCCTTCACCCTGTTATACTAGCGGCACCTTTCCAGCAGTGGGGTTTAGACTTCATTGGAGAGATAAATCCTAACTCCTCAGGGAAGCAAAGATGGATATTGACAGCCATTGACTATTTCACTAAGTGGATAGAAGCCATACCAACTAGGAAAGCAACCGAAAGTGTTACCATGGATTTTCTAGAAGATAATATCCTGCCAAGATTTGGGTGTCCGAAAGAATAGTGAAAAACAACACACCTGCATTTTGTTCCAAGAAAATGATAAATTTTTGTCACAAATACCATATTAGTCTAAACCATTCCACAGCATACTATCCTCAAGGGAATGGGCTAGCAGAGTCATCTAACAAAATCCTAGTAAGAATCATAAAGAAATTGTTAGAGGACAATAAGAGAACTTGGCACACAAAACTAAAATATGCTCTATGGGCTGATATAATAAGTACAAAGAGGGCTATTGGGATGTCTCCTTTCCAACTGGTATATGGAGCTGAGGTGGTTTTTCCAGCCTCTCTAGGATTACCAGTTATGAGGTTGATGTAGGGGATAGAAGAAGAACCGAACCACATGCAGAGAAGGGTAACTCAGATAGTTGAGCTGAATGAGCTAAGAACTAAAGCCTATGATAAAGTATAGGGACACCAAGAGAATATAGAGAATGGCTTTGATAGAAAAGCAAAAGAAGATCACTTTCAGGTTAATGACCTGGTTCTGAAGTGGGATGCTTCAAGGGAAGATAAACATGGGAAATTCGACCATATGTGGATGGGGCCATATATTATTGCAGCAAACCGAGGAGAAAATTATTTTATCCTGGAACAACAAGATGGATCTGCCTGGTCAGGAGGTCCAGTCAATGGAAGGTTTTTCAAGCACTACCTGTCCTAGAGAAAGCAGGTAACTCATGTACTATAGCCTGTATATATTTTCATTCTTTATAGTTATTTTTGAAGTTCTAACGACAAACCTAAAAGACTTGAAGCCCGAAGTGAAGGCCCTAAGGTCTGGAAAGAGAGCCATGGTTTTTATTTTTGTATGTTCAGCATAGACATGGGGTAGGCACAATTCCATTTTCAGTTTGTAGAGAAATTTTCAGTTCAGGGTTTGGAATGTCGCCCAATGGATCAGGCACTTTGGTGTATGGGGTTCTTCGCTACCTCGCAAGGAGGATAGCATCCCCGGTTCGAGCCAGTTGTTAGCACTCGAAATGTGCTAAGCTTTGAAGAGGGGTTTTTATGAAAGAAAATAATTGCAGGAGCGAGATAATTCCTCAAAAGAAGCCAAACTCCCTCGTCACACCCACAAGGTAAATGATTAGAGCTAAATAC